>OU015494.1:162338980-162503980 GCA_907164885.2 Dolomedes plantarius
CTTTAAAATGAAATCTTTTTCGAATCTTTACCCCCATTTTCTGAATTTTGGTGAATTTTTAAATATTAATTTTTAGAATTTAATTTATTAAATGCTGATCATGTGGTTTCTTTTCTGGCACTTTAAATAAATTTATCGTCACGTGCATAACAACGAACTGGACAAAATTTAAAAAAAAATTCTTACTAATGCGGCAGATGATTGGCCATTATCCAAAAAACTATTAAAAGACAGTAAAAGAAATGTTCCTCAAACTGTACTATATTCTTTAGTATGTCCTATTAGATTTAATGTGAATATTTTCTTCTACATTATTTTTTCTATAAAAATATCCCATACGATTTTTTTATAAATATTTTTTTTGTACATCAATTGTATACATTGATCGTCTTATTATATATATATATATATATATATATATATATATATATATATATTATATATATATATATATATATATATATTGGCATTAATTGCATACATTGACCGTTGTATTTAATTTAAATGTACTCCGTAGCGAAGTGCGAATTTTCAGCTACTATATATATATATATATATATATATATGCATGCCACAGACCGAACTAGGGCTTCTCTAATATGATTCATACATTGTATCCTAGCATCGTGTGTCTTTGACCTTATAAAGGAAGGAGGGAATTCAGGAATTGTATACGAAAAAGGAGAGTACCTCACATCGCCGGCATAATTCAGTAGGTGACCTGGAAACTTCCGGGTTCAAATCGTGAATCGCAAAACTTGTTACCAGGTGCTTTATTTTCTCGATTGTTTCCGGATAAATTTATCAAATATTTTCGGAGTATTTAATACTCCTTAAAGCCTGTTCACATAGAATCCGTCAGCGTTGCTCGTATTGAAGTATATTTAACCAGTTACAAACCTCCAAATGATTAGCCACGAAATTGATTGGTTTAAAATATGCCAATACGAGTAACGCTGAAGCTGACGGATTCTATGTGAACAGGCCCTTAGTCTGTGTACAAAAATGGAGTATTTCTTAATCTTCCTTGGGCATTGTACCTGTACATCTCTGGTAGTAAATAACTACTTTAAGATAATAGATTTTTATCCTCATACATTGAGAAAAGAACTAATCAAAATGTATTTTAAATGGTTCCTACATTTAGAAAATTTATGATGTGGGAAATGTAAAGACTTCAAAAATCCTCTCAAGACAACACTAAAAGCTTGAAAAGCAATATTGCTCCCGGAAACGGAAAACATTTTCCTCGAACAATAAGAAATGAGCCCTTCTATTACTCTATTCTAATCAACTTTGTCTCATCCCTCTATAGATCAAATACGCAACCATTCACGTTACATTTTGCGGATTTTTCTGGTTTGATAGAGGAGTTACAGTTTACAATCAAATTACACAATGCTCTGAATTTCTCATTATCCATATCAATCCGTCACCAGAAAATACGCATTTTGTAAAAAGATCTGACAATAGAATATCGTAAAAAAATATTAACCATTCAATGAGAAAGGCATTTCCAGTGTATCCAGCAGTAGGTTTTGTCCTTATAATGAGCTCCTCACCATGGTATATCCGACAAGTAGGGATGCGACATCGATGTCGATGTTTTCAAAATATCGATTTATTGAAGCCGATGTTTTTTTAACATCGATGTTTTGTGCTCGATGTTTTACGTTGTCTCGATGTTTTTTTTTAATCAAAAAGTACCGTAATGTGAAGAATAGGAAATTCTTCAAGCAGTCAGTCGTGTGAATATTGGATGTGTCTTTGTCACCCCTGTCCTTGGCAACAAAGGGGGGCGCGAACTGGGTTGAACCCTGGTGTCAAGCTAACTGACTGATGGTCATCGCCGGACTGAGGGCGGTATTTCCTCCCCTTGTCTACTGGCAAGAGGGTGTCAGCTGGCGACAAAGGCCACACACGTAGAGTCCGGCATTCTTCATGCACAAAAGTGCGATTCGTTACGCTAAGCCCTCGGCGTGAGAAATTCTCGAATGTTGGAAATAGCTGATGTCACTGATTTCAGCAAATCAACGTCGAAACACAAAAACCAACGCATGATAGGACGAAATATGTTCCAGGGAGGTGCTTAGAGTTTTCTTGGAGAACCTCGGACCGAAAAAGAGGCAGAGAGACTTGAGATCTACTCTCAGAAGGTGACTGATACCTGCGGCCTTGGGCCAGATTACATTTTTGGGAACTTTGAATCCCGGGCTTAGTGCCGTTTCATATAGTCAGTGAACTCTGACTGTTTGGGGAAGAAGTTTAACTCCCCGGTGCCTTAGGGCGATTTTGACAGTAAAATTTTGGTGTAACTGAAGTGTACATATTGTATATAATTAAATACATAATTTTAAAACCTAAACTCCGTATCTTGAATTAATCTATGTCCAGCTACCTGGGAGAAGTGTTCATATCGTCACAGTCTTATTATATAGATTAATTAAAGTGGTGGCAGCGGTGTTGATCGATCCCTCCACCTGAAGATTCCTGTGAGTAGTAATATATACAGAGTTTTGCCAAGTTGGGCGTTCCAATCTACTTTCTTCGAACTGTGATTCCTGTAAATAACAAGTTGGATTATTTTGCTGAACCTGCCTTGTGCGTGTCTACTTGTCGTCAAACTCCAATTCCTGTGAACTGAAAGTTAGAGAGAATCGTCGAGTGGTGCTTTCCTGTCTGCAATCTACTAGACTTTGTTACGTAGTGCACGAAATCTTCCTGACGTCCCGCTTCTTCAATTAAGGCTAACTGTTTGCAACGTTAAACAGAACCATTGTGGTCTTCTGTTCCGTCTTCATGCTGATCATCAAGAGCAGTCGTCAAAGCAGTGAGTACTATATGGTTTTCATTTCTCTATTGGGTTACTGAGGCAATTGAATAATAGTGTTCTTTTTTTTGTGTGTCATTCAACTTAAATCATTGCTAGTTGTGTTTCATAGATAAAGTTGTGTTTAAATATACTAGTAAAACAAATCTTAAAAATAACAGAGTAAAATAATTTAGTTTTGTATAATATAAAAGTGCATTTGAATGTGCAAAGTTATTTAGTATATCATAATTGAATTTAAGCTTAAACTGTAGTGAGCTAATTAAATTTTTGTGTGTTTTGTGTTAGAATTGTTGTGTGTAAAATTTAGGGTAAGGTTAAATTCTCTAACTGAAATCATGGCTTATTTATCTAAAGCCCTTAAGGCTGATTTGGTTTCACTCGCGGAAGATCTTGGAGTTTGTGCCAATTCCGATATGAACAAAAACGAAATTAGGAGACTAATAATGTCAGATGAGGGTTATGATGAAGAAAACGCGAAAGCAATGTTAGAAGCGATTGAACGTGAAAACCAGTTAAAGTTTGAGAGAGAGAGGGAACAGCGCGCTTACGAATTGGAGAGACTCAAAATAATAGGCTCAGGAAGTGGTAGAGTGTCAACTCCTGAACCGTTAGAAAACTCTCTAAGGAGATCTTCTCCAGAAATGAGGAGGATGATGCCGAAATTTATTCTAGAGGAGACAGACATAAGTTTGTTTTTGGCTATGTTTGAGCTCCAAGCTAAAAATCTTGAGATAGATGAAGCAGAGTGGGCAACCCAAATTCTTTCGTTATTGCCGCTAGAAGTAGGTCAGATTGTTTTACGTGAGTCAGAACAAGACTCAAGAGATTATAAGTACGTAAAGAAAATCTTGCTAGACCGTTTTAAACTGAGTCCAGATACCTTTAGGCAGAAATTCCTGCAACACACCCGCAAAGCAAATTCAAGGTGGAAAGATTTCGCTTATGAATTGCAGAGCTATTTTAATGGGTGGATTGAGGGGCTAGGAATAAATACTTTCGAGGCTTTGAAACAACTCGTGATTGCGGACCAAATTAAGAGACGCGTAAATAGCGAGGTGCAGGAACACTTCTTAGATGAATGGGGGAGCATTGTTTCACCTTCAGTGTTAGCCGAAAAACTGGATCGTTACGAGTCTGTAAGACAGGGTAAACGAATCACAAATAATGGAAGGAAGGAATTTCAGGTGCGAAAACAAATTGATTTGGGGTTTAGGAATGAGGGGAAAGCCAAACCAGAAAAACAAGTTGATGGGCAATCTACCTCCCCAAGCAAAAACTCATATTTAAAATATGAAACCAAATTTAAAGAGTTTGATAAGCGAAAACCTCTTCGCTGTTATGAATGTAATTCGGAGGAGCATTTACGTCCAAAGTGTCCTTTCCGAAAAAAGAGAGATGCGGAGACTCTGAATAATATTGAACAAAACGATGATGTGGACAAATGGTTGAAACCATATTTGAGTGTGGCCAAGGTCAATGGCGTCCAAACTCAAGTCTTACGAGATTCGGGAGCCACTTTTGATCTGGTCTCACAGAAGTACGCTCCGCCAGAGACCTTTACGGGCGAAGTAGTTTGGGTAAAACAACCCCTTGACACGGAAGCAAAATGCCTCCCTGTGGCCAGGATAGAGTTAGAAGGGACATTCGGGCGCGTGACCACAAAGGCCGCTGTGTTCGATAATTCGCTAAACCAAGACAGGTACATTTTGGGGAATCGTACTTTTGCTCTTCTTTGTGAAGGCGCGGGAAAAGTGGGTGGAGTTCAGGAACTAAACGCCGTCACGCGCTCGCAAAGCAAATCGAAAGAGAAAGAATCCGGGGTTGAGCCAGCTGATAACGTTTCTGAGCCGGCTATTGTTCTCAGCGCAGAGGTTCCGATCGAGGAGAAAATAGACTTGCAGTTAGAGGAGTGGAATGTCGTGTCAAGTGACCCTAACCTGTTGATTTGTACACCATCAGAATTAAAATCCGCTCAAATTGAGTGTGATGATTTAAAAACGATTTGGGATAAATTGAAGACAGATGGGGAAAAAAACATTCAGGGACAGTATGTGACCGAAAACGGAATGCTGTTTAGAATCCAAAAAAATCATCTAGGTGAAGTGCACAAATTGATAGTTGTTCCGAAAGTTTTTAGGGGTAAATTGATGGAATTATGCCATGACACAGGAGCTAGCCATTTAGGGGTAACAAAATCGCGTGATAGATTAGCGAGGAATTTTTTTTGGCCCGGGTGCCACAAAGAAATGGACGAGTTTGTACGCTCTTGTGACCCATGTCAGCGTGCCGGTAAGGCTTTAGACAAGAAAAAGGCTCCCATGAAATTAGTACCAATAATTAGAGAGGTTTTTTCCAAAATAAATATTGATGCTTGTGGGCCGTTACCGTGTACGGATGCTGGAAATAGGTACATGATTACAGCCATTTGTCTTGCTTCAAAATATCCTGAAGCTGTACCAGTAAAAGATATTAGTTCTGTTTCTGTGACCGATGCGTTACTACAAATTTTTAGTCGTTTGGGGTTTCCGAAGGAGGTGCAGTGTGATAATGGCACTTCTTTTACTAGTCACCTCACGACGGAATTTTTCGAGCGGTTCGGCATAAAAGTAGTTCATAGTTCAATGTCACACCCACAGTCAAACCCAGTGGAGCGGTTTCACCGAACACTTAAGCGGCTGTTAAGGGTTCTTTGTATCGAAGCTGATACCGAATGGGACAGGCATCTTCCTGGGGCTTTACTTGCGTTGAGAACCATAACGCATGAATCTGTTGGATTCTCACCGTCGGAGTTAGTTTTGGGAAAAAACCTTAGGACACCTGACGTGTTACTGTATGAGCATTGGGTGGAAACGGCCGAATCAGAAACCCCCGTAACAGAACATGTCTTTAGAATTTTAAACAGATTAAAGCGATCACAAGATCTTGCGGCCGAAAAAATGGCAGAAATGCAGAACAAGCGGAAGCTGTGGTATGATCGAAACGCAGTTAAAAGGGAATTTAAAGTGGGGGATCAAGTCTTAGTATTAGCCACTATGAGGCCCCATAAATTATCTGTGCAGTGGACAGGGCCAGGCATAATTGAGACGAAGATCTCAGAAACGAATTATATTGTGCGCTTGAGCGAAGGGAGGGAACGTTCCCAGATTTTTCATGTTAATATGCTCAAACCATATTATAAACGACCTGAGTTAATAAATTTAGTGTTAGCCGGGGTAGCGGAGAAGGAACCCACAGATGTGGATTGGGATTTTCCAAACGTAATTGATGACCCAAATGTATTTGATCTGGAGTTGTTGTTGGGAGAAAGTCGTCTTGAGGAAAAATTAGACGCTGGCCAATTAGAACAGTTACGTAGACTATTAGTGCGACATGCCGAGGTATTTTCAGAGACCCCTGGGGTAACGCATCTGGTGACGCATACTATCCAGGTAACCACGGACAAACCTATTAGAACTAGGGCGTATCGAGCATCCCATCGGCAAAACGAGATATTAAAACGAGAAATCGAAAAAATGCTACGGCTGGGAATAATCGAAATAGGGGAATCCGATTATGCCTCTCCCCTTATTCTCGTAGAAGCGCCAGGAAAAGAACCTCGACCGTGCATTGATTATCGACGGCTTAACGAGGTAACCAGAACAGAATTTTTCCCTCTGCCAAACATAGAAGAGAGGGTAGAGCGTGTATCTTCGGCAAAATTTATTAGTGTGCTCGACCTTGCTAAAGGATATTGGCAAATTCCGCTAAATGACGAGGCGCAGCGAATCGCCGCTTTTGTAACTTCTTTTGGCACATATAGGCCACTAAGAATGCCCTTTGGGCTCAAAAACGCGCCGTACTTCTTCAGTAAACTAATGGCAGAAATTCTGCAGGGCTGTGACGAGTTTGCGGTACCATACCTCGACGATATAGCCATATATTCGGCGGATTGGGAAACGCACATTCGAGATTTGCGTGAAGTGCTCGTAAGGCTAGGGAAGGCTAACCTGAAGGTAAAACCCACCAAATGCCGATTCGCGCAGGACCGAGTTCAATATTTAGGGCACATCGTAGGCAGTGGTATTAGAACGCCCGCAGAAGCTAAAATACAATGCATAAAGGAATTTCCTCAACCCACAACAAAAAAACAAATGCGAGCTTTCCTGGGATTAACGGGGTATTATAGCCGGTATGTCAAAGATTACGCAACTGTAGCGACCCCACTGACAGATACGCTGAAGGGAAAGGAGAAACAGGGAGTAATAAAATGGTCCCCTGAGTGCGAGGTTGCCTTTTCCACACTAAAGGACAACCTGACAAAATTTCCCGTACTTTATTCGCCAGATTTCAAGCGCGAATTCATTATACAATGTGATGCCTCTGATGTTGCGATCGGGGTAGTACTAACACAAATGTTTGGGGCAGAAGAACATCCTGTCTTGTATCTTAGTCGGAAATTTAGCCCAGCTGAGAAGAATTACTCGACAATAGAACGGGAGTGCGCGTCGATAATTTTCGCGGTTCGGAAACTACATTTTTATTTAGATGGTGCAAATTTCAAAATCATAACAGACCACAAACCATTGAAGTGGTTAAAAAATCACACCGGCACGAATTCCAGGATTCTTCGGTGGTCCTTAATTCTGCAACCGTATAACTTTACTATTGAACACCGGGCTGGAAAGTTTAACCAGAATGCAGATACGCTTAGCCGTATGTCTTGCGAATGAAGGTGTAAATAGAATTAGTTCTTACAACAATGGTACTTGAAAGTGTGTTTTTTTTTTGTTTATTTTTTTGTATGTTGTTATTTATGTTTATTTAGGTTAGTTAAAGTATAGTAGTGTAAATTATGTGCTTAAAGTTGCTTGCCTCAGAGCTCAAGTGTAGAGGTGGAAACACATATATGTACCACACTGTATCCCCGAACTATGATGTAAGGGTGGGGGAGGCTGTGAAGAATAGGAAATTCTTCAAGCAGTCAGTCGTGTGAATATTGGATGTGTCTTTGTCACCCCTGTCCTTGGCAACAAAGGGGGGCGCGAACTGGGTTGAACCCTGGTGTCAAGCTAACTGACTGATGGTCATCGCCGGACTGAGGGCGGTATTTCCTCCCCTTGTCTACTGGCAAGAGGGTGTCAGCTGGCGACAAAGGCCACACACGTAGAGTCCGGCATTCTTCATGCACAAAAGTGCGATTCGTTACGCTAAGCCCTCGGCGTGAGAAATTCTCGAATGTTGGAAATAGCTGATGTCACTGATTTCAGCAAATCAACGTCGAAACACAAAAACCAACGCATGATAGGACGAAATATGTTCCAGGGAGGTGCTTAGAGTTTTCTTGGAGAACCTCGGACCGAAAAAGAGGCAGAGAGACTTGAGATCTACTCTCAGAAGGTGACTGATACCTGCGGCCTTGGGCCAGATTACATTTTTGGGAACTTTGAATCCCGGGCTTAGTGCCGTTTCATATAGTCAGTGAACTCTGACTGTTTGGGGAAGAAGTTTAACTCCCCGGTGCCTTAGGGCGATTTTGACAGTAAAATTTTGGTGTAACTGAAGTGTACATATTGTATATAATTAAATACATAATTTTAAAACCTAAACTCCGTATCTTGAATTAATCTATGTCCAGCTACCTGGGAGAAGTGTTCATATCGTCACAGTAATAAAAAAAAATTACCACGTAGCATAATTTTCACACTCAGTAGATGTAAGTCTGAATTCTAAAAAGGACGAATACAAAAGGGGGAATGATTCCTTAGCAAACAGACAAATGGCAATTAACAACCAATGAACCAATCAGAGCGATTGGAATGTTTCTGACACTCCAGAACCTTCCATGGGGTTTTATTTTACAAATAGTATATACACGAGTGCATCCATTTTTTAAGTTTTTGTTTCGTTCTGGTTTTATATAAGTTGACGTTAATATTATTAGTAAGATGCCTCCCAAAAGTACCGTTTGGAAATATTTTTACAAAACCTCTGACAAATTGGCGAAATGCAATATTTGCCTTAAGTCCCTTAAAACTTCTGGCAATACCACGAATTTATGTGGACATTTGAAGGCAATACATGGCGGTATTTACAACGAGAATTTTGAGTCATCAATGTAGCCCAAAGCAACCAAGTTTTTGTCATTTATGTCTGCCCAATCAGAAAAATTAAATCACCCCTTCCCCCACGATTAACGGAAATAACATTAATGTTAGAGATTACTAAACCAGTTTTAAAAAAATGGATGTTCTAAAACATCGATGTTTAAAAACATCGATGGTTTTTGGGCGATGTTTTAATATCGATGTTTCAGAACATCGATGTTTTGTTATCGATGTCGCATCACTACCGACAAGTGGAGGGAAGGATGAGCATTCCAAGAGATGAATTCGTGTATGCGTCTAAGATTAACAATTAGTTAGTGACTGCTGTCAGTCGTACCTACAAACAAAAGAATCAAACTTTTCTCCTGATGCAATGTACTGATTGTTAGAAGAAGATAAAAGAATTTCATGGAATTCGTAGGGTGGTTGTTGCATATAAGGGGACAATAGACCTTTAAAATGATCAAAAATTTGATTTTTATTTTTGTTTTTGTATTAATTGAAGCCCGGATTTTTTTCTGAAAAACTTGGTATCACTCTTTTTGTGATGCGACAATTACATCATAAGTTTTAAAATAATTGTGAACATCCAAACAGTGATTTTCATATACAATTTGAACTTTTAATGTATTTATCTCAAAATATGATTTTCTGACGTTGCGCGCATGATATCTAAAACATTTTTCGAGATAAATGCTTGAAATTATCTACACACCTTAATGTTAACCTTCTGCATAAAATTACCTAAAAACTTAAGAGTTATCTTACGCAATAAAAATTTTACAAAAGGTTTTATGAGAAAATTTTTGTAAAACTTTTTAACTAATTGTTAATTATAAATATTAAAAATGAAGGTAATTAAAATATTTTAGGTCAATATGTGAAGCTAAATGTTTTCTTTATATTAAAGTATGTTTCATATTAATAAATAAAAATTAACATCAGTTACCATGCGTGCAGTGACAAATGGTAACGAGATTAGGAAAACAACATGTTACTTAAGCGGACCTTCAAACTCGATTTTTTTAAAATTTTCAATTTTTAACTCTATATACAAAATGAGAATAATTAATTTTCTGTTTTATTACATTGAAATACCTTAGAATTCAAAATAAGGAATTTTTTGCAAAATAATGCCTGTTTTTCAAAATTTTTTCAAAAATGCTAACTTTTTATAAATGCTCTATGCGCATTCTATATTGATTAAAATCTTTAAATTTTTTATTATAAGTTTACCATATGTATATAAATATAAATATGCATTTAAATTTTTTTTGTATGAATCTAAAGTCTTAAATAATTTTTTGCTCTTCTGCCTGTTATTTTTTATGTTTTTACTTTATTTTATGGTCTATAAATTTGAAAAATATGTGTGATTTCAAAGAATTATGCACGGTTTTGTGACAAACACTTCAATTAAGAATTCTGAAAAATTTTGAAGATATCAGAAGAAAATGAATACGCATGGAGCCTTTTGAAAAATTCTAGCCTTTTTGAAGAATTTTTTGATAAACAGGCCTAACTCCGCTACAAAATACTTATTTGTGAATTCTAAGTACCTTTAATGTAGTAGAAAAGAATATTACTCATACTCATGTAGTAGAGAAAAATATTGAAAATTAAAGAACGAGATTGAAGGTCCCTTGTTGACTTAATTTTTTTCTATTTAATTTAAATAATTTCCACCAATCTGATATTTTTGTTGCAAGAAGTTATGTTTCATCTAACAGTCCAGAAATTTTCATCTAATTTGCTTCGTTGGTTAATTTGTTAAAAAATTATGAAAAATTAGTCAATTTTCTAACATTTTCCTCAAGTTAAAGGTGTACTGTTCCCATACGCACTCGTCTCTTAAATTGGATTCCTTACAGTTTTGTCATCCTTAGAAAGGTTTTGAATAAATTACTCTAGAGGTTTAAATATATTTTAATTACACAACAACAATAAAAAATATTCTGGTTTTCCGTTTTCATCCACCAAAACATTGTCACAGTTATTTAGCAAGTCATGTTCATATTCTTCGGGACAATTTGTGATTTATTTTTAACCATTTCCTGTATAAATTTCATATAACCCACACTCGGATAATCAGAAGTTCAATGTATCAACATCCTTTTTTACTAGATTTCTTTTCCCTCATAATTTTTCTTTTCTGGATTAGCAAATTTAAATTTTAAAATATTTTTAATTTCTGTATTATTTTCATATATTTATTTCTACGAACACGATGTGCTATCCCTCAGTTACAAAAAAAAAATCAAATTAAAATATCGCTGAGATCACTGTTTGAGAAAGTTGCTTGCATAGGTGAATTTTAAACATTCAAATTTAAAGCATTTCTAAAACTGCTTTTCACTGATCAAGAAAAGTTTCATTCCCCTTATCATATGTTTTTTTCTCTTTTTGCTTTTTTCAGACGTTATCGATCAGTTGTAGAACTTTTATGTTATCGCAACAAACGGAGTGCTAATTTAAGAAGAAACATTTTATCCGGGCAAATGCCGGTAGACTCACAGAAATCAATGAGAAAACTTACAAATTCAAAAGCATTAATCTTTTTCAGTTTGTTCATTTCTTTGTTAGTTGCGACATAAAAGTATTTAAGGGCATTAACATTACCTCGTTTTATTCTAATTTCAATGCCTATCAGTAATTACTCGAATACAAATAATATTAATATAAATTAAATATAGTTATTTTAAATTATTTTACGTTTGGAATTCTGTTTATTAGCTTCTTTTATAAGTTCTATTTTAAGCATATAATTTTCTTTGTTTACATTCTCAGTTAGACTCGCACAACCCTTTTAACTATTTTAACACTCAATGATTTCATCAATGATATATATAACTAAGATGAAGAGAACTTAAGGATGGTTAAGGAGTAAAAATTCCCTCGGTGAAGCCCTAAGCTCGAACACACAAAATACATTTGAGATCTATTTCTGTGTACCTTTGTAATTTAGTTTGGATCACTTTCTGTAAATCGTTGCCATATCGCACCCCTGCAAGAAAAGTGACAAAATCTCAAAAATGCAGCATTTGAGGAAAAATCAACTTAAAGATTACTTATAAAGCTTGAATTAGACTACAATAAAACTGATACAACTGCCCTCAGGTGGACAAATTGCAAGATAGAGATGTGTCGCTTTTCGAACACGATGGGGCACTTCATATATATTTTTGAATGACATAACCTCAAAATTGCCATTTTTTGACTTGTGTCACTTTTTTTGCCGGGAGGCGATATGTTAACTGAGTTATTTAGCAATCAATGACATAACCTCAAAATTGCCATTTTTTGACTTGTCACTTTTCTTGCTGGGATGCGATATGTTAACTGAGTTATTTAGCAATCAATGACATGGCCTCAAAATTGCCATTTTTTGACTTCTGTCACTTTTCTTGCCGGGATGCGATATGTTAACTGAGTTACTTAGCAAATCTCTTTAGAACCATTTATTTTTTCTAATATGGCTGCTGACATACAAGAAACGTATTTCAACCCGTTGTACAACAGAGTTATAGTTATTTCCAGTTACAAATCAGAAACTAGAGTCTTGGTTCTGAAAAAAAAGCCAAATAAATGTATTTAGAGCTATAATCAGATACCCAAAGAATCTGGTTAATAAGAAAACATAATATTTTTTCACTTACATGCACTTGTACAGAATCTAGTGATAAAAAAAGCCCTTTTTAAAATTATATAGAAAGATTGAATAAGAAATCATGCACCCTCGTTTGAGCAACAACGCCTGTCTTCCTCCATATGATTTTTTTTTAAATTCCTCTAGATGACAAAGGGTTAATTTATAACCTTTACAAAACGCAAACCGTCCTTCGTGCAACTTAGATTCCTGTTTTGAATCTCGAGATCAAAATACTTAGTTTTTTTTCGCATACCAAGGCTTTTTACCAGACAAATATGGAATTGGTTGGCGGGGGGGGGGGGGTTATTTGGGGTTGATTCGATAGATGGTTTAAGGCTGAGGATATACATAGTACAGAGTGTCCAGGCTTAACTTAGCAGGAATTTTAAAAAAGAAATGCAAACTTAAGCTTCAGCATACGATATTTAATTCTTACCACGCTTAACGTCCCTAACTGCCGGATGATACAAGCATACTATAACACTAAAATTTATAACAGACTATACAAGAACAACAGAAACTACTATTTTCCGACTCTTCTCCAATGATTATTGGATGTGCAAGTCCTGTATATTTTGAAGTGTGTTCTGTAATCCTGACATCTGCCTAATGTTAGTCCATTTAAAATGATTAAGAGAACTACTTTTCAACAGAGAAGCGAGTGAAAGAAGTTGGCTTTAACAGACAGTCTCGATACAGAAATTTTCTAGACTTACTAAGTCATTGAACTTTTTTTTTCCATGTGGTGACATTCAAGCAATAGGTATTGCCATACCAACTTCCTTGACTAAAACCATTATTGAAGAGGTGGTATCATGATGATGATTTGTATCAAGTTGTGTTCTGGTAAATATGCTAAAGATTAATCCAAATAACCCACATATTCTAATGGGCTTTACTCCAGCAATACTTGAAGATTTTCAGGAGTCCCTTTGAGACCAACTTTCAATTTATACACGCCAACATTTAATAACATGCCTAGTAGATAAATACCTCATTAAATCTATAACTTCGCAAGATTAGGAGAGGTCTTATCTCCTTTTATAAATCGTACTGAATATTACACAAGCTGTTCTCGGGTAAAATATTAATGAGAATCAACATCTACTAATTCTCGACAAAAGTTCAGGGTTTTCATTAATCTAAAAGGACAAATTAATTACACAATTACATTATATTGCAGCTCTTGGCTTGCCAGATCATGTTATTAAAAATTCACTATAATGGATAAACATAAAACTTCTCTTCATCACCGAGGATCGATAGAACTTCATATAGTATACATTGATAAACAAACGGAGGGAGCTTTTTGCTTTATCATGACATCAATGTAGTGTTAAAAGTGCTTTAATATTAATGCTTGTATCTAATGCTTGAGTGTGAATATGAAGAATAGTTTGTTTCAATCTAGAGTAAGTTGCAACCCAAGGAAATTGAAATACTCTTCCGATTGTTTATTTTACTATCACATTGTGGTAAGTGTTGTGTTCTGATTACTTTTTTTGTACTCGTTTGAGTAAAGAATGTACAAATTAATATAATATAGCAATAATGGTTTCATTTCCTAAAAATAACGAGTTCAAAAATTTTCGAAAATTAATCGGATATTTTTGTTCACTATCAAACTACCAATGAGATACATAAATTTACTTCCTCCGTTAATCTACCTTATTAAATTTCTTAACTTTTGCCCGATAAAGATCTTACGACTTTTCATCATCTTTATCGCTAAAAAAGTAAGCATTCCTATTACAGCATCCTTAGTTATATACTTTTGGCATAGATAACTTAATGAAAATATCTTCTAGCGGATTGAAATTCGCTGATTAGTGCGTAAATATGATTCTCTCTTTCGCTCGATACAAATAATTTTTTTTTCATTTCTCAGACCAAAACAAAATGGCTAAAATAATTTGAAAATTAGCTACAATAGTTTTATGTCCTTTATGTAGGGTTAGTAGTAAGACTTGTGCGTAAATACTAGTTGTTGCGTGAAAGTACCACTCACTACATTTTAAAAATTACAAACTTATTTATTAGGCTGAGTTATCAGAAGAAAAAACAGTGTCATTCATGACAACGCTTTTGTAAAAAAATTAACAATTAAACCAACAGTACAAAAAGTAAAATATAATAAAAATACACGTGAAACTTGATGTTACAAGGAGAGCCACTAGTAGAGTGTAATTCATCAGCAATTTCTCCTCTCCGGAATACCAGCAGGCCCAACGGAAATCGCCCATCGCATACGTCTCCAAAGTCCGATTCATCTTTGAGGGAGTACGCAAACTTTGACGCACTCGGGTCGCCACAGATTGAATTTAAAAGTGTTAATATGTAATCTTGTCAAATATAAAAAATAGCATTTAAAATTTCGTCATTTATTCTCCCCTTTTTTCCTTTAAAAAAAAGGTAACAATACCTATGATAGTTATTTTTTGAAATAACTAATATTTATTAAAAGGGACATACGAAACATGTAGAAGATAATGGACACATACCTCACCTACATCTCTTAAAACAACATGCTGCTAGGTTCCATCGTAAAATAAGCTCAAACAGCACTTAATCACCTAGAAATTCATTCTAACGATTAGTTTTTCGAGTTCCACCTTTAAACACCCTTGTATGTGGAGTCCTTCTTAAGACTGTCCCGTAAAGCGTCATATTGGTCTTAAACTAAATGTAATGGTTTGGGGTGCTATTTCATTTCACTCCCACTTTTACCTTATAAGGATCTCGTACTACGCACTGTCAGCGGTACATCAAAGAGGTTGTTCGCGCTACTGCGAACTTTGCTTTAACCGCCGGGAGCTGTATATAAGGTTTGCTTCTGTACGCCTGGGGCGTTCGTTATCTCGGAATCGGGTGTGATTCATCAGTCGTTGGAATACGCTCTGAAAGAGCAGGTTGTAGTGAATTGGTCTCCATATGGGAGGTCAAAATTGTTCGTAATAAAGTGATTTAAAATATCAACTCAGCCCAGTCGTATTTGTTTCGAGGTGGATAATTCCACAGCCAGGGATCCTTTAATAAGGAGCACAGAGATTGGTCCGTCTTGCCGTGAGGGCTGGTTGATAATTACTTTTGAATTCAATATTGTCCAAAATGGGACAAGTTACGATTTTAAATCGGAAGAGGAATAATTTAAAGAGTCAGATAACAAAACTGGCGAATTTTGTTTTTAAAGAAAACGTTGATACTAAAGAAGAAATTCTGAAAACAAAATTGGATCAGTTGTATCGAATTCAACAGAACTTTGAAGTTCTTAAATTGGATTATTACCGCTTGGTGAAAGACGATGAATTACCCAAAATAGAAGAAAGCCTTACTGAAGTTGATGATGAGATTGCAGAACTAGAGGTAGGCATTAAAACTTTATTACATACCTCTAATACGAATAATTGTGCAGTAACACCTAGGGATAGCAACAATTTGTCGCTAAATGCTCCAGTAAAACTGCCGGACATACCTTTACCCAAATTTTATGGTAATTTTGAAGATTGGTTTGCATTTAAAACTCAGTTTACTACCTTAATTAACTCAAATGAACTATTAAGCAAAAACCAGAAGCTCTATTATTTGTAATCTACATTGGGAGGTCTGGCAAAGGAGGTCCAAACACAAGACGATACTTACTCATCATTAGTGAATGCTTTAGAGCAGCGATTTGAAAATAAGAGATTAATTGTAAATTCGCATTTGAATGTTTTGTTAAGCCGTGAAAGGGTAAAGGCGGACTCTCCGAAAGAACTTAGATCAGTGATCGACAAAACTTTAAGGCATTTAAGAACTCTTAAACTTTTAAAATTGGCACCTAATGCCTTTTCAGATATAATTTTAATTCACTTGATTGAACAAAGATTGGATTCCGAATTGCGGAAACAGTTTGAAATAACCTTGTCAAATACAGAAATTCCCACGCGGGATACTTTTATTGAGTTTTTACAGAAAATGTGCCAAGTTTTGGAAAATCCAAACTCGCAAGCATCGTCATTTGCGTATTCAAAGCAAACGCCGTTTAAAGCGAAATAATTTTTGATTCGCCCACTTTCGGAGTCGAGTAATTGCAAGTTGTGTAAACAATCGCATTCCATTCAAAACTGCTCGAAATTTAAAGAGTTAGACGTAATGCAAAGATTCAATAAAATAAAAAATCTGGGTATATGCATCAAATGTTTGGGACGAACTCCCCATAAAGTTTCAGAATGTTATTCAAAATTAACCTGTGAAATATGCCGAAAAGGCTCCCATCATACTCTTCTGCATTTTCCAAAACAGGAAAGTGAAATCGAATCAACTTCTAGTAGTTCAAACGGTGTGAGGTTACAGGTGCCAGATGAAACGAATAGCCCAGAAAGTGCCGACGCCGTTCGAACTGTTGTGACAGCAACAAGTTGTTTATCGGCCGCGAACTTGGGATGCGACATCGATGTCGATGTTTTCAAAACATCGAGGTTTTGATAAAGACATCGATGTTTTAAACATCGATTTATTGAAGCCGATGTTTTTTTAACATCGATGTTTTTTTGCTCGATGTTTTACGTTGTCTCAATTTTTTTTTAATGAAAAAGTACCATAATAAAAAATTTACCACGTAGCATAATTTTCACACTTCGTAAATGTAAGTTTGAATTCTGAAAAGGACGAATACAAAAGAGGGAACGAGTCTTTAGCAAACAGACAAATGGCAATCAATAACCAATGAACCAATCAGAGCGCTTGGAATGTTCCTGACACTCCAGAATCATCCATGGGGTTTTATTTTATAAATAGTATATACACGAGAGCAGCCATTTAATTTTTTGTTTTGTTCTGTTTTATATAAGTTGACGTTGATATTATTAGTAAGATGCCTCCTAAAAGTACCGTTTGGAAATATATTTGCAAAACCTCTGACAAATTGGCAAAATGCAATATTTGCCTTAAGTCCCTCAAAACTTCTGGCAATACCCCGAATTTATCTGGACATTTGAAGGCAAAACATGGCGATATTTACAACGAGAATTTTGAGTCATCAATGTAGCCCAAGGCAAAAGCAACCAAGTTTTTGTCATTTGTGTCAGCCCAATCAGAGTAAAATTAAATCCCCCCCCCCACGACTAACCGAAGTAACATTAATGTTAAAGGTTACTAAACCAGTTTTAAAAAATGGATATTCTAAAACATCGATGTTTAAAAACATCGATGGTTTTTGGGCGATGTTTTATTAGCATCGATGTTTTAATATTGAATATCGATGTTTCAAAACATCGATGTTTTGTTATCGATGTCGCATCCCTACCGCGAACGCAAAGACAGTGCTCCTTGCTACAGTTGTTGTTTTAGTCGAAAATACGGCCGGCGATTAAATTCCTTGCCGAGCCTTAATTGATAATGGAAGTATTAGCAATTATATTACACGTAACTGTGCACAGTTACTTCGACTAAAGTCGAGTAAAATTAATGTTTTGGTTTCGTCCTTAAATGGTTCAAGTTCAGTTGTCAAACACAAAACCCCTGCAACTATTTCAAATGTAAATAATGATTATGTAAAAGCCCTTGAATTTTTCATAGTACCAAAAATAACTGACAACTGTCCTTCTAAAGCTCTGGATATTTCTAATCTTGTTTTACCGAAAAACATTGTTTTCGCAGATCTTAATTTTTATGTCTTCACAAATTGACATCCTACTAGGAGCAGAGATATTTTTTGAGCTTATTTACCCTGATAAAATAATTGTGAATAATCAATTGCATTTACAAGATACTGTTTTGGGATTTGTTGTGAGTGGTAGCATAAATAATTCTGTTGGTAATAATGTAAATTATTGTGGTCTCACTAGAGAAGATGATTTAAATCAAACTGTTAGGAGTTTTTGGAAGTTGGAACATGTGGAAACAGTTCCCTCAATCCATGGTAAGCGGAATTAAGCAATGAGCATTTTAAAAGTACTGTGAGTCGGGACGAGTCTGGAAGATATATAGTGAAAATGCCTTTGAAAGAAGATCCTGCTTGCTTGGGAGAATCGAAGTGTGTTGCTGTGAAAAGACTAGAATCGCTATGGAAAAGACTTTATAAAGACACTTGCTATTTATCACTACATAAAGAAATTTTTAAAGAATACATAGAGATGGGACATATGTCAGAGGGAATTGAGGAAAAGGAGCCTTCTATTGCATATTACTTGCCACATCATGGAGTATATCGTCCTGACAAACAAACAACAAAATTACGTGTTGTTTTCAACGCATCTGCTTTAAAAACTGCTAAGAATTCTTTAAATTCAATTCAACTGAATGGAGGAGTTATCCAGGATGATTTGTTTGCTATCATTACTCTATTTCGGAAGCACGAATGCGCTTTCACCGCTGATATACAGAAAATGTTTAGAATGATTCTAGATCATCCTGATCAGAGAAAACTTCAAAGAATTGTATGGAAGGACAGCATTGATGCACCTGTTAAAATTTATGAGCTCAACACGGTTACATATGGTACTGTAAGCGCACCTTATCTTGCGACTAGTCTTGCAACAGCTTGCGCAGGACGAAGGAGACGAATTTCCTTCATTCCTGTATAACGAATATTTTCCTCCCAATGTGATACTTTCAGCTGATTTTAAGACCAAGTATAACTCTGAGCTTAAGAAACAGGATGAGCCCCTTAGTG
The DNA here is from genome assembly GCA_907164885.2 of Dolomedes plantarius. Taxonomy (NCBI): domain Eukaryota; kingdom Metazoa; phylum Arthropoda; class Arachnida; order Araneae; family Dolomedidae; genus Dolomedes; species Dolomedes plantarius. The sequence goes on from OU015494.1 coordinate 162,358,198, forward strand.
AAAGATGCTTAACTTCAAAAGCTAACCTAATTACTTTGAACCCAATTGTCGACCGTCTTCTTAATGTTACTAATAATTATATTAATGTGCTTCGTATATTAAGTTTTCTGTTTAGATTTATACACAATTGCAGAAACCCATTCGAGAAACACGTCGGTCCTCTACTTACGGAAGAGATGAAGAGGGCGGAACAGTTTGTAGTTATGGAGTGCCAAAGGGAGGTATTTCAGCAAGAAATAAAGGAAATTAAGATGGAAGGTGAAGTATCTAAATCGAGTAAAACCAAGCAGCTGTATCCGTTTTTGGATAATTGTGGATTATTGCATGTAGGGGGAAGACTTAGCCAAGCTGATTTAGCTTACAATAAAAAACATCCCCTTTTGTTACCTTCAAGCCATAGGGTAACTTCTGCCATCGTAAACCATTATCCTAAGATGAACTTACATTGTGGCCCTCAGTCATTGTTATATTATGTACGAAACAAATTTTGGCCACTAAATGGTCGGGATGCCTGTAGAAAGGTAGTTCATAACTGCATAGCATGCTTTAAGAGTAAACCTGTATGTGCAACTCAAATAATGGGTAATTTACCTAAAGAAAGAATTACTGCGGATTTTACATTTAACTCTACTGGTGTAGATTTTTGTGGACTCTTCTTAATCAAATACAAAAATCAAAAAAGGGGTATTTGTCAAAAGGTTTATGTTTGCATTTTTGTTTGTTTGGTTACGAAGGCGGTGCATCTGGAAGTAGTCACAGATTTATCTTCAGAGGCGTTTATCGCTACCTTAAAACGCTTTTTTGCTAGGAGGGGCAAATGTTCTAAATTGTTTAGCGATAATGCTACAAATTTTGTTGGTTCAAATACTGAACTGAAAAGGCTAAGTAAATTGGTAAATGAACCTGAAGAAGGTTTGGGTGGCTTTCTTGGCTCCGAAAATATCGAATGGAAATTTCTTCCACCCCGAGCGCCCCATTTTGGTGGCCTCTGGGAAGCTGGAGTCAAGTCTGTCAAACACCATTTCAAACGAGCGGTTGGTAATGGCAAATTAACAATTGAGCAATTTTTAACTGTAATTACCCAAATTGAGGGAATTCTTAATTCTCGCCCTCTGACTCCATTATCAGCTGATATTGATGATTTGGAAGTCTTGACTCCAGGACACTTTTTAATAGGTAGACCAATAAATTGTATAGTTGAGCCAGACTACACAGATGTTAACGAAAATAGATTAAGGTTATGGCAAAGAGTCACAAGGTCTGTGCAGCTAGTTTGGAAACGTTGGAAAAACGCCTATTTAAGTCATTTACAAAATAGATCAAAATGGGCAATTCAGAAAGATAATATTAGAATTAGAGATTTAGTTCTTGTTAAGGAAGTCAATTTGCCTCCCCTAAAGTGGTTAGTGGGTAGAATTTGTGATGTGTTCTTGGGAAAGGATAAAAGGGTTAGAGTTTGTAATGTGAAAACCAAAGCTGGTATTTTTAAAAGGCCTATTGCCAAATTATGTATTTTACCTTTGGATTTTGATTCTTGAATTGAAGTTACTTTATGTATTTTATCTTCGTATACTTATTCTTTATTGAAGTTATTTTATGTATTTTACCTTCGTATACTTATTGAATTGTAGTTGTTTTAGCATGTTTATTTAGTTAGTTCTTTGAATTTATTGCATTTTGTAATTTTTAAAATAATTTGACTCTGCTGTGTAATTCAATGTGCTTATTGTGTGTATACTGATTATTGTTGCACTGTATTAATTATAGCAGTGCAAGGCGGGCGGTATGTTCGCGCCACTGCGAACTTCGCTTTAACCACCGGGAGCTGTATATAAGGTTTTCTTCTGTGCGCCTGAGGCGTTCGTTATCTCGGAATCGGGTGTGATTCATCAGTTGTTGGAATACGCTCTGAAAGAGCAGGTTGTAGTGAATTGGTCTCCATTTGGGAGGTCAAAATTGTTCGTAATAAAGTGATTTAAAATATCAACTCAGCCCAGTCATATTTGTTTCAAGGTGGATAATTCCACAGCCAGCGATCCTTTAATAAGGAGCACAAAGAGAGGTCTTGGAGCAAGAAGTCCTACCCCTCTTACAGATCCAAACGGCAGCTATCTTTCAACAGGACAATGCATGTCGCCCAAATTGTCCAACTTTTCTTCTGTGACCAACAAGTACCACTTCTTCGTAGGCCTCCTCGGTTACCCGACTTGCCCTCTATTGAACAGACAAGGTACATGACTGCTCGAAAATTGACCCATCATCACCCACAATCACAACTGAAGAATTGTGGATGTGTGTTGAAGCTGCGCGGAATGACATTTCCCAGAATCTTTATCGTTCAGTGCCACGCCGTGTGCAAGCAGTTACAAATACTAAAGGTTGACACTTAAAACACCGATTTTAGCCTGTTCGTTTTGTTATCTGTGATTTCAATCATTTATACATTACACTAGATGTCATCGCTCAAATAAACGGCAATGTTGAAACTCGTGTCTTCGTTGGTTTTGTAATTTCGAGGAACAATAGTGTATTTATAAAGAAGCAAAGTTCTTCTGAACATAATATTTTATTACTCTTAAAAGTAAATTTATAAAAAAATTATTCATGAAACCCGATTTATTTAAAAAAGAAAACTACCCCTATAAACTTTAAATAGCTCTAGGTACTAGGAACATTAAAAACGGCTATATCCATATGGTTATACAACTGTGTGGTAAGATATTCAGTATTTTTTTTTGCCCTAGGATATAGGTGATTTGTTTTGTTTCTCATCAAACTACAAAAGTTCGAACAGTAAATATATTTCCTTTTTGTCTTTCCGATATTCGACATTGAACTTTTGGTATTACTAAAGAAAAATTCTAAATCGCTCAGAAACGTCGTAAAAGTAGATCGCCTTCGTTATTGCTTGTTCCAAAACTTTTGAAATTGTCGTCCGTGTTGAAATCATAGGCAGAAGATGCTCATGGGTGTTGTAGTGCTTTAACTTGCTTATGCGATGGCTGAACGAGGGTGAATAAAAAGAAAACTGAATTTTTTAAAAAGATGTAAGGGCTGAAGAGAAGAAAATTTCTAGGCATAATGAAAATGAAATCTGTGTCTCAAAAATACCATAAAATGCATGTCAGACATCATGACACTATGTAAAATAAGAGGCCCATGTCGGATGAGAATACCTTGACTTTAATTTTAAAAAAAAAAAAAGGTTGATTTCAAGAAAAGTATATGTACAATAATGCATTATTCGGTCGAGTACCATAATTGTTTGGACATTAAATCAAATGATCAGTATAAAAATGTATTACTTACTGCTACTTAAACGTTAAATGTTTAGTGTTCCATTTCAGTTCTTCTAAATACTTAGTCAGCAGAATACTACTGCAGAAAGCTTGACTCAGGGTACTACCGGATCTAAATTCAACTCTCATAAATCTGTTCATCTGAAAGAGATTGAGAGAATTACCTCATATTATATTTCTAAAACTGTTAAACTATTTCACAAAATCTCTTCGGTAAGTAAATTTTATTTCCTTGAACATGGGGCTGTTATTTGGATAGCAAGTGGCTAAAGATTGAACAGGGTCATCAGAACTACTTCAGAGCAGGGCGTGATAAATGAAAGACGGTTGGTTCACGTGGTTAGACGCCCGACAAGCATGTAATGCGGTGACGTTTAAATACTGAAGGACAAATACAGCTTCATTGAATATTTGATATTATGAAAGCGTTGACTCATGTCCTAACTCTACGACACTATAATATGGAAGTATTGAGTTAACCAACATAAATTCAGTATTGCCGCTCTGATTAATCAGAAATACTAAAATTACCCATTCATAGTTTCCAAACAGGCATAAAGAGGTTTCTAAAAAAGGTCGCATGAAACACATTAATTTAGCAAAATTTTTGCAAAACAGTAGCTTTATACTTTTTATTGCAAGTTAAAGATTTAAAAATATTTTTGCTGTCATCTCAAAAGTCCGATTTCTTTATGAAATAACAGGAAATATAAAGGAGTCTTTCACATAGAATTTTACAAGTGTTATTTGAAATGGAAATTTTTGTTCTAGTTACATCTTTTTGTATATGTGTATGACTATGAAGCACAAGAAATGCTCTAAAAAATTTAACTTAAAAAATTTAACTTGAAAATTTAACATGAAAGGCTTGAAAAATTATTCTTCAGGGTCATAATTATGAGGAAAACAGGTGTGCTAGTTATGAAATTACGTGGCTCTGCCAAATATTCGATATTTATATACACGCGTGTGTATATAATTACCATAGGCAGCCATGATCCTGAATTACATATGTGTGTGTTCACTTCTGTGTCTTTTCAGTTTGGTATCAAGATTAAAGTTTTGCATTATAAATAATGGTCAAGAAGATTGAAGAATAATAAGTTAAGTGTCATTTAACTATTGTAAAGAGATACGTTTCCGAAGGGACCGTATAAACTTTTCTTGTAAAAGTTATAAAACAGCGTAACTCTGAGAAACAGATTCCCATCTTAAATTGCATGATTTTTTCATTTTATAAAAAGTACGATGCAGCCAGAAAATTGTTAGGGTAATCTTGTAGCATGCTACTTTCCCTGTACGTGAAGAAATAATTCAGCAATAAGAAAAACAGCTTCTCAAACTTCTCTTTATTTTCAGGTATCCGTAACAGGAAAACATGCGTATTATGTAAATAATTCTATCTATATTAAGAAAATTATTTTGCATGAAATGAATTCGTATTTTAAGAATGTATCCATTACGTGTTCATATATGGGCGCAAGATCAGTCATATGTATTTATATTGTATACATATACCAAATAATCCGCAAGCTGGAAAGAGTAATTTTAGAAACCATTAAAATTGCGAATGCCTCCATATAATGTTGAAACTTCAATGAGCGAAATCTGGAAATATTTAAGTCTTTATAGAGTTTCCGATTATTCGTTACCATTTCGAGATTAAGGTAAGGATCTTACGCAGATTACTATTAGCTTCTGGTGCCATCTCCACTATTGTCTCACATGCTCAAAACAGCTGCATAAAGACAGAATCATCTTGTACCAAGAGATACGCAATATTCAGTTGTTTGTTCAGATATAGGCTCGTTAAGCAAGAGCCTTCAGTCTCAGCATTGCATAGATGCAGTTACACTGTCTGCACCATTTAATGCAGTGGTCTCGAGCTCTTGACATTACTATGCAGATTCAGATCGAGTACATACATTTCATATATATATGTGTATATTTTATATATGTGATGTGTGTGTGGTGTGTGTGTGCGTGCGTGCGTGTGCGTGCGTGAAATATTTTTCAGCTTAAATATATGACTGAGTGTATGTCAATGTAACCATTACTAAAGTGGTGTGTGTTACTATAATTTTTGACAAATTTAACCCTCTATTCATAGTGGCGATGTGATGTCTAGCAATAGTCAAATTGACTAAAAAATGATGTTTGAACTTTTCAATAAAGTCGTTTGCAGACGTTTAAAGAGTGAGTTCATTTTAGGAGTTTCCTTAATGATTATTTCTGTGTCCATTTAAAATTGTATATTTGCGGATGTTGAATCGGCTACTTTTATGCAACTTAAAAGTGGGAAAAATTTACAGAAATCTGTGGTAGGAAAGAAAAATATCTTATATTTTGAAGAATGTTATCTTACTAATGTTGCATCTGTAAAAGAAATGTGTAATTTGAATGATTAATTTAATAATTATTAAGAATAATGTAAAAAAAACTGAAATGGGGTGTACAGGGCAACATAAAAGGGATGACTCTGTGAAAAAATATTAGATTCTGAGATAGGTCAAATAAAGTAACTGAAGGAAAAACACTGAGGATTCAATTCATTGCTTTCAATTCCTGTTTAATGACATTAACTTCCCAACTCATAGCTCTATGCAAAATTTCGTGATAATACTAAAAAAAAAATCGAAAAAACATTTTAGAATATCTAAAAGAAAATTAAATTTTTTTTTCTGCTTTCACTGTCTTTTTCATTGCAATTTCTTTCACACGTTGGTCTTACCTTAGATTTTCCTTCCGCATTAAAATGATTGGGCTGGCTTTGAAATCGGATCTTGTTCAGTTTACAGGACAAGTTAGCAAACCAGTACACCTTAGAGCAACCTGGTCTCTTTTCTTTTTGTTTCAGTGTACTTATACATAATCATAGAGAAAGAAAAAAAAATCACTATCTCAAAACCCCTCCTTAAAACTTTCGTTATGAAAAGAAAAAATTTTTTGCCCGCCTAGATTGTAATATAACTTACAACTTAACATTATGTGTAGGATTTTTTTTTCTATACAGCTATTGACATTTTTGTAAAATAAAGGATATTATACACAGTGTTGTGATCAACCAAATAACCTACTTTCGGTCTCAATAAACTCAAAACTTTCTCAAGTATAATTTTTTTAATAATTTCATAGTCTTCCTGAAATAAAATTAGAATAGAATAACAATTTATTATTAATTATAGATGCAATAAAAAGTATATCGATTCTTAAACACGTTCAGACAAAAAGATTATGAGAAATCGCTTAAAATTAGACACACTGTGCGTAAACTGTATGTAAATATAAACAAATATCATTTAATATTTTTTTTTACTATATGACACATGTATGAATATATACGTGGGTATGTAAATTTCTTAGTTCTTTGGAGTAATTTTAAATTCTAAAAGGTAAAACAGCAACGCGTAAAAGAAAAATTGAGCTAGAATTAGATGAAAGGGAGTTGTGATTTTGTTTTCCATTAAGTCCTTGTTCTCGGTGCATCATGTAACAATTCAAATTTGTTGTAATTAGAGAGGTTTTCCGATATTCCATCTCATCAGCTTTTATAGCTATTCTTGTTACTGACAACAAACGCAGTTAGGGGAGGGTTTTTGTCTGTTGACTCATATGCCTTGTACAAACATGACTGATTCCAGATTATGTGGGAAAAAAGCAATCCATTAAGTTTCCGATCACTCCCGAAAAAAATCTAAATGTATTCGTGACCCCCTACTATTATGTAAGTATTTCCCGTTGCAGGGGTTTTTAAACGGAGAGAGTAAACAATGGCAGGAATTGAGAGGGAAATTCTGTAGCTGGTCATTACTCTTATTTTCAATATTCCATTCAATATTTGGAAATGTGCTTGTATGCATAAATTTAAATATTTTGCGTATAATTCCACACAACGAAGTAAAAATTGCTAGAGGTTTTTAGAAAAAAAATGAAAAAAAAATTGTGTTTCAGCAATAATTTCACTCTTGTAATTTAATTTTCTTTTAACGGAAAAAAAATTAAATCTATGCAATAGCGTTTAAAAACAACTTTTTGCTATGAAACTTTTGACTAAAGCTTCGTATACAGTAGGTCACTATTTTCCTAAGCTTGGAATAGTCAGAACAGTGTGGAAGATGGATGACCTACAGGCTGATCGCAGTGGATTGCAACCCCAAATTTACAATCCGAGATCTCCTCACCATTTGTTCTTAACTTTTCAATTTTATGTCTTTTTTTAAACTTAATTCAATGAATATACAATGTTACTACGGAGCAAACAACTATAAAGCATAGAAATAAAATAACAAACTTCAAGTATGTTTATAAAGCTCTTGAATTTGGGACAAAATTTTTTTTTTTTGGCTAATGTCTCTGGGGGATGACGACATTACTCCCCAGTCCGATGTACATATGAATACAAGACATAGAAACAGACAAATGACACAATCACAGAAGAATTTTATTGACAAACGATGACACCGGCGATGGACGATGGGTTGCAGCTCCCCTTTCTAGACGGGGCTCCAATTGCAGGCGGAAGACTGACCGGTTCCCCAGAATACAGCCAAGTCTTATGCGGGAATCGAACCCGCACCCCCGGCGTAGCAGGCTGATGCCTTAACCACTTAGCCACTGGGCGACGGGACAAAATTTAATTGGTGAAATGCGTGCATACCTGCAAGTTTCGTTCAAAAAAAATTCTATACAGACTAAGAAAAAAATCGAAATAATTTATTTGGAAATTGACATTACAACATGAAAATTTCATACTGTAACATCAGTAAGATACGAAATAAATTTTTGAAGAAAAAATAAGTACACGTAATGGTGACATTATCCTATAAGTTCATATTAAAAGTTTTAATTTTACATTTAGTATGTGAAAGGACCAAATATAAACACTTGCACTTCTGTCCGATTGGCGAGAATATTTTGAACGTTAATCTTAATAGATCACAAGTAGAAAATTTGGACACCTGGAATAGAATAGCAACTCTTAGTGACTAGTAGTCATGACGTTGGTCCTATTTATGATTTTACGGAATAGCATAAATCTTAATGAGACAATGAATATGGAGAAATGTTTCTTTTTCAGTCTAAATAATTCGATTTAAATATCCTAATGTGGAGAAAAGTATCATATCGTTTTAAGAACATTGCGGAACGCACAAATATACATCGCGAATGAGAACTCCTAACATTAAAACTCAGTACAAAATGTAGGGGAGGATTGCGTTTAATTTGTCTTTTTGGCAGATTTGAATAGTTTAGCTCAAAGCTTTTCCTCTTTAGTCATGTTTACGGTCTACTTGATCGCATATGTTTTTAAACACTATAAAATCCACCAAATATTAGATAAACACTTTATTCAAACAGAATTTTTAAAAGTTGAATGGAAATGCAAAGGATTGGAATTTTTGCTGATTTAAATGGAAATCCAATTTTCAAACAGAAAACCTAATGGAAAAAGAAATGGGTCATTATCTTTCCCATTAAAATCGAAATGTACAATTTATACTCGGCTACATACTTTTATATGGCCATAGACTACTTGTTTCTAATCAAACAATCTTCTCGTGTATTGATACGCGTGCAAAACAACAAAATTCGGATGCCAAGCAAAGAAACATTTCCTGGTCTGCTCAGTCTTATCTTCATAACGTTAAATGAGGTTAATGCTGCACTGTTGTTTTATACTAAGCACACTGTTGCATGAATTATTGTGTATGCAATAGATTAAAATAATTTGGCTCCTTATAATAATACCGTAGCAATAGACATATACATTTTTCATAAAGAAGTGTGCCCCAAAACTTGGAATCCATTGGAATGCTCCAGGTTCATAGTCCATATTCTTTTATTTTAAAACGTTATTATCATCCTAGTTGTAATTTAAGGCTGCTGTGTACTAACCGTATTGGATTCGCTTACCTCAATGTTAACCTATGGAGAAAATTTGTCTACTATTTAAAGCTACATAAATGCTGATAATCGAATAAAAACTGTATTTTCAGAAAACCGGAACTTTTCTGCACTTTGCAACAGGATTCATTTTATAAATTTCGTCCACCGAAGGAATTAATGACCGTTTAAAACACACTATACCAGATTTTTTTTCCCACGAGTAATTGAAATTTTAAAATATTATTTACATTAAAAAAAGGAAACAATACCCCAAGGTGAAAAATTTCTATCTCTATTACGGAGTAAAATTTTTTTTAAAAAAATCTTTATTTCCGTTAACCTATTCATACGAAGTCAATTTTACAAAATCAAATAAATATTTTCTTGCAGTGGTTTAAATTTTTTTCTTAAAGTAATATTCTTTTACAAGCTTACTACTACTACAACTACTTTAGAAAAAAAAATTCTGTTTCATATCGAACATTTACATCTGACTACTTGTATATTTTCAACTGTCCACTTCAAATGAAAAGATTTTGCAGTGAATATCGATTTTAATAATTCAGGAACGAATTTTTACACAAGATATCATTTTAGCCTCTGGTTAATATCAAGTTATTTATTGTTACTTTGATCAACAAATATGCAAGTAAAAGCTAATTTTAATCACAGCAAATCTGTAAACCACATTTTTTTTCCGCTCTTATGAATATTTTTCTCTGAGGCTCATTATAAATCTCGCACTTTACATTTCAGAGATTTTTTTGGCCTTCTGTCCTAGTTCAACTTTCACCTACAGTTATAGATACATTAATAGCATTTGTTTGTTCTCACAGTATATCCGGTCTATACTGTGTTATTCTATTTACTTATCACATCGTGATTTTGTGGCATACAGGCCGGGTTCCTACTGTGGCGTATCGTGTTTCAATTCAAGGTCAAAGCAAACTCACTTCCCTTCCTTATTATAGCAACCGGAATTCCCAGTTTAAGGACAAAAATACAATTAAATTAAGCATAAATATTTAATTCGGGGAGGATAGAGCATCAATTGACGGCAAATTATTTTAAAATTCAGCCTATTGACCCAAAAATTTTGAGTGGAAATAACTCCAAAAACAAAAACAGTTAATAAAAAAATATATCTGGAAGGCAAAATAGCGCGAAAAGTAAAATTTTTACTCAAACAATAAGTAATAAAGGGTAGTCGTAGTTTTTACTCATTACTTGTTTTTCTTCATCAGAAAGAATTAAGCTAACTCTTATTGCTTTCATACAATATGATGATGTTTTCATTCTTTTTAGAGTATTTTTAGAGTATTTTTAGAGTATTCACAGTAAAATATTCGCAAAAAGAAATTATCTTAGTCTAAGAGTGTTTTTTTTCTGTCCCACTTTGCGTTGATGCATTTTCTCTTGAATTTTGGTTTATAATGCAATAATTTATCAGATTAATTTAAAGGATAATCAAAATTTTAATCCGACTCACCTGAAAGCATAAATAAGAGTTTTCTGGGGTACAAATTCACCCTTATTCGATGCTAAAAAAATAATAATCTAAATAAATAAACAAATAAATAAACAATCCAACAGCTGCCTGAAAAAATCTTTTGCTCTTACTAACCATTAAAAATTCACGCCTAATATGCCTCCTAAATGGCCTATCAAATTATGGAAAGAAAACGTTTCAAAGTTGATGAAGAGGATAATGCTTTATGTTGAACCAAACAGTTTACATTTTTGCCAGACGCACGTGCCATTTTGTTACCCACTCCGAAGCGTCAGTATGTGTGGTGGCTTATATTACTGAAGTAACTATTACATGTCGAAAGTTTTAGAAAAAAAAACCGTCATATCATATGACATCCGTGTGAATGGTGAATGTCAAAGGTTCGAGTCTTGGTGTAGGCACAAAACCGTTATAGTGGCAAATGTGATGTAAACACTGATTGATAATTGCGTAAATAAGGATGAATATGACAGAGACAGAATACAAATCCCAAGAATCAACGAAAGAATTTTAAAATATGTAGGGTCAACGCTTCTTTGCTCCTATAAAAAGAGCTGTGATGCCCTAAGAAAAAGTAGCCTAAAGTTTAGTAGTACGCGGGTTTCACCCACTGCCTTTGAATTTAGCATATGCTGTCTAAATCTTTGAAATCGAGGCTAACCTACCATCACCATTTTGTTTCTCCCTATAAGCAAAGACTTATTGAAAATTTTCTAGACTATATAATGCACATTAATCCAACATATTTTCATAAACAGCTTGTTCACATAGAATCCGTCAGCGTTAAAGATTCCGTTGGCGCTGGTTGGTTCCATTGGTGCTGATTGGTATATGATTGGTTAAAAGTTTTCATGCTGACGCTGACGGATTCTATGTGAACAGACCCTAAGAACGATAAAAAATAGTCCCATTCACACATATTACTATGAAAGCAAAAACAGATATCCTTTTAACAAAATTCAAGTTTCGATTGTTATATGTTTACCTTTTCGTAACTTTTACTTTGTAAAGTTTCATATACCATAAATACAGTAACCACCGCTTATAGTGATCAGTGGTTATAAGAATCAACAGTTTATAAGAATCAATATCGCAAAAACAAAAGTATTATTTCCATGTTAAAATTTTCGCTTTAAAGAATCAATCCACCGGTTTTAAGAATCAGTTTACACTCTTCGCTTTCCTTTCATTTTTCCAAAAAAGCCTCTTAAACCCTCAAAAGGCACGAAGTTCTTTATATTTTTTTAGAAAGAGTGATAAGATGGGATGGAATACAGTCGTAAAATGCATCCCTTTCTTTGTTAGACATAACATAATACTAGTTTCCCCTTAAACGCTTTAGCTAAACACTGTCCTATTAGCTTGACCCAGGGGCATCCTACCCGTCCGGATCTGATTTCACTTTTCTCCACTGACAAAGACAGGGACTCCTTTTTCCCACCTCCCACATCCTGGTTGCTGCTTCCTGGACCCTGAAACACATAAATCTTCGGCGAAGTGTCAACTATCATTTAAGCAAACGTGACATTAGTAGATTTAACACGTTATCAAACCCTGAAACGTAAGCTAGAAGGTGAATCTTCGTCTGAGACTATTGGTATTTAAAGAGGTATAAACAGCCTCCTGAAAACTTCATTACGTCAAACTACCATAGAAAACTTTTTCTTGCACCCTTCTTGTAGTTGAAATGTTAAACTGTTAAGCAGGTATGTTGTAACAAATATTGGATTTTTCTTCTCTTATTATAATCATGTGTATCTACTTATAGGTCTAGAAATTAAGTTGTATTTTTAAAATTAAAAAGAATAATTTTAATAAAAGATAATTAACGTAAGTTAAAGAGTATTTTATGGTAAATTATATCATATATGTATATATAGGTGTGTGTCTGCCTGTCTAAAAACCTAAATTTCGGCTATAAGAATCAACCACTTATAAGAATCAAAAACAGTAATAACAAACGTGATTCTTATAAGCGGAAATCACTGTATAAGCAAGACTGCATGCTATCGACAAGAAAACAACTGATTAAATAAAAAGGTAAATTTACAACTTGAGACTTAAGTTCCCAGGGGTGACTTCTAAAGTTCATGGTCCCCCTTCCCTCGCCTTTCTTACATAAAAATTCAAATATCCCAATTTTTTTTTCCTGGACTGATAAAAACAATTACCTGCTGAACATTCCCCCGGGATTCTAGACATGACATCTTAATAATTCACACTGTTACACAAAGGCAACACTCCTCAAAGGGGTAACAAAATGCAAGATTCATCAGACCGGGTGCCTAAATTCTCTGAATACACTACTCTATGATTTTCAGCATCGTATGGCTTTAACGTATCGAGCTTCCACTGTGCGGGCTGGTGTTCGAATCCCAGATAACACATGAACGCTCCTGCTCTGTACCCTTATAGGAAGCAATGTTGGTTTCATTGTATCGTGCTCCCACAATACAATGAAACCAACAATGTGTCACAATAACCTAACCAACAAAATCGCGATGTGGATGGATCAAGATCCTCAGGCCGAAGTACCTACCGCACTGGAAAAACAATTCATCAATTGTAAAATAATAATAATAATTATTATTAATCTTATGTAGCATATTTTTCCCATAACACAAAAGAATTGACTGTGTCACTAAGGCCGTCCGCACACGGAGCGACTCAAAGGAAACTCAACTGGTTAGCGACTGAAATTGCTTATCGGTTGCAAACTCGTTAGTGATGCGGCTCCGCACACGGGCCGACTCAAAAGTGATTCAAATCAATAGTTTGCGACCTGTCATGGAAGGAAGAACATCATTATTCCGGGCATTATTTTTAGTTAAATTATTATCAGAAATTAATTTATTTTAAAAAATCGTCACAATAGATTGTCTTTGATCAATCGTTTAAAAATGGACTGTATATATGGGCGCACATATTCCATACAACAAAATACGTTAGAATTTCATTTCATCGCTAGGCAGAAATCACGTGACTCGTGTTCGTCATTTGGCAGATTTCCAAAAGAGCGGCTGTAACATATATTGTGTAATAACACGCACAACGCATGAGAAACTGGCGACTGAAGTTGCTAGCGACTCGACACGTTGAGTTGCCTGCGACTGATTACAAACGCGTTGCTGACGGGTTTGTAACCAGTTGCGCCGTGTGCGTGGCTCCATTCAATTACATAGGTTACGACTCATCACGGACTGGTTTGTGATTGGAGTCGGTTATCAGTTTCTTTTGAGTTGCTCCGTGTGCGGACGGCCTTAGGATATTTTTACTTCTTTATCAGTACTATGAACAACGCAATAACTGTAAATTACGAAACTCATTTTATAAAATCTTTGATTTTAAGCCATGGATTTCTTATTGTTTACTTGTTCGTTACTCGAGAGTTTTCAAAAGCTAGTGAACCTTTAAGGGGGATCATGTAGTTCGTATGTCATTATAAAACTTGTGAAATTGGTCGGAAGTCTTAGCACGCTCCGGCCATTTTTAACGTAGGATTACGTTCCTCCATAACGGTCCTCCGTAAGCAAAATTTCAGACGCCAAAACCGTCCGTCCGTACTTCGCGAGTTATAATTTTGGCAACGAGCCAACACTTAAACAGAAAAGTACCAAAATGTGTCAAAATTTTGACATTCATATATGTATATACAGTCGGACCTCTATTTAACGATGTCACTAAATCTCGAAATAAAGTTCGTTATATGGAGAATTTGTTAAATAGAGATGCACTTTTTAAAATACTTAAAACTACACAAAACATATTTAAAATTTATAAACACTAAATATTAAAAAGTAATTAATCACACCTTTATTTTGTAAATTAATATCTATTTGTTTTATATATCTTACCCATCAAACAGAAATCTGCAAGGAAAACAAGAATAAGACAAAACATTGCCCGGTAATACACTGTATTTTCAATTTCCAGAACCGAAATTACCAGAACGACTCTGATCAACAATCTAGGAAACAGGAGACTCGTTCAAGGACACGGGACAGCTCCATTAAGGGGGAAAGGGGGATAATGAAAGTTATTCTAATGAAGTGGACAGTGAGGGGGGGGATAAAGATCGCACTTCCCGGATGAAATGCAAAGAATGACAGCCAATTAATTCACTGCTCTCTGTGAGTTAGGCAACTGGTAAAACCAGTTCAAGGTAATTGATCATCATAAAATGTGTTAAAAGAAAGAATAAGTTTGAAATGTCCAGAAATATTTTGAGAAATATGGATGAAAAAATATTGGATCACAAGAAAAAGTTCGTTAAATAGAGAATGCACTTCGTTATTTGGAGGTTATTTTACGAAGAAATTCGCAAGATGTTCTTGGTTCCGGGGAAAAGTTCGCAAAATAGAGGTTCGTTAAATAGAGGTCCGACTGTATATACATACGTACATATATATAGATACATACGTATATGCATCGCACATACATACATATATACATACAAAAGAGGTAAGCAACGATAAGTAATCCTATGTTAATAACTCGTTGTAGTTTCGCTAGAAGAGACTACCTGAAATGTTTTTCCCTTCTATTCAGATTACTTACACTTCTGCAGCTGAAATCACTAAAAATGACGAGAAGAAAACCTTTTGTAGAAAATAAGTAGAAAAATTTGAATCCAGTACATGATTTTTTTTCCCTATTACATGTTTCTCAAATAATAGTTTCCATGACAGATGTGTCTTTTTCTCGTTTTCAGCCTTTAACTCAGGCATTCTGTTTTTCCATCCGTTTCTTAATCCTAGTAACGGATGGCATCCAAGTATCTTAAGTTCATGTATTCAGTTATTTCAATTGAGACTTTTTAAACCAAATCAATACGTAATTTGCGTATAAATCAATATATAGCATAGAACTACGTTTTATAATTTCATTTTTGTAGCATTTTCATGACAGTATTTTACTTTTCCACGCGTAGAATAAATAAGTTAATTTCAGTTAATATTCGACTCTTTTATATTATTTAAATGACGCAATAGGCACTGAAAATTTGGAAAATAGGTCATATTTGTTAACTTTCCATTTATTTTGTCTTTCGCGTAACATTTTCACCGGTTGATAAAAGCCATTGGAAACGAAAATTCATTTTATGTAAAAAGTTGTGATTCAATTTTCTTCTTATATATGCTCGATTTTATGTTAAGTTTCTTAAACACAGTGAGATATTTTGAAAAATTACAGTAATGCAGTCCGGTTTTCTCCACTCAGCTATCATTAACTAAAGAAAAAAAATGTAGGTATAAGGGGTTTTGAATCAATTGTGAATCTGTTTAGATGTTTATGAGTTAATTAAAAGTGGGATAACATCGTAGCTTTTTAAATATGTATCCAATAGAAATAAATTAAGTATTACCTGAGATTACAGATACAGAAACTAGTTGCCCTTAAATCAACAGTAACTGAAAATAGCAATCAAATGCATATAACAATTAGTAAACTCAATGTCAATGGTTAGCAATTAATATATTTCAGTACACGTATAAAAGTATAACTGAATACTCATAATTGTAGCAATTTTACATCAGTTTTCTTCCTGTTGTGACAAACAATAGGTTTTATTATGCTGGTATGTTTACTGATAAATAAACAAGCAAATATTTTCTGGGTAAATTAGCGTTGATTCCCAATTAACCTATGTTCTAACCGCTTCTTACATAACATATGCTCTATTTTTCACTTACATGGCAAATTTGTTAGCAAAAAATAAATAAGAAATATGTTTTCTCTGTTTGATAAATCTCATAAGCAAGATACGTTAGACTTTTCTGATTAAACTAAAGTTCAAACCTAAAACTTCTGGTTCCACTAACTCGATAATATCCGAGTAGTCACTAGATACTTGACCTCACATGTTAATAGGCATTCTGATGAAGCCGCTGGTTTAATTTCCAAGTTTACGAGAACTGCTGTGTATGAGTATGGACAAGTGAATGGTAAGAGACACAGGTATCCCTAACACAATTCCTATCTCAATAACTAAAGCTGAAATTTGCGATTGGCAAATAAAAAGTAATATATATAGAAATGTGTAACAATCCCAAGGCATGATATCATATCACAACTTTGTTTGGGAAGATTCTAATATCAATTTTTGGGAACGATAAGCTAATCAGCAATGTAAAAGGATGTAAATAAAGCCATCTGTATCAACAACCGCGCAGTATACCAGATGAATGTTTATAAAGCACATGGGAACAGATTCACTTTTCATTTTTATACACGCGGTTATATATTTTGTGAATAAATGAGTACTACACACTCTACAATAGCATGAACATCATAAAAAAAACAGTAATGCAATCATTATCTGTAATTAATTTTATTTTGGATGGGGCAGAAACTTTACGTGAAACATTGTGTTACCAGAGCATAGAGTAAAAGATTAAAGAAAATTCTGATTATGTCCTTTAGCACATATAGGATTGACGTATATGCAGTTCAAGTCCCTACTTGGCCCCATTCAAAAATACTAATAGCTTTTTACATATTTTCCGATCCAAAGCACGAGATACACTGGAGTCCATGATACCAGGAATGCTGAGCCAAGCTTAACAGGAATTGAGCTACCGCAATATGAAGAGCTCTCTGGGCTGTTCAACAAAACAAGTAATATTTAAAGTCTGTTCCATACATGAAAACTTGCCTCTACAGCTGATAAAAATTAATAACTTCCAAACTTCGACAACCATTATAAATGCCCGGTAACTATCATTCTATATTTTGCATACACTTATTGTCACTTGAAAGTATTTAATATTCTTTCAGTTAATGTTATTGTATACGAAGATGTATTTAATAATGAATTTAGTTGATTCTAAAATTACGAACAAAACATTTTATCTTTTCTTACAATGGGATGGACATTTATCTTAGTGACGTTCGGTAGCAGAGTTTGGGCTTGCTCCCATAGAATCCGTCAGCGTCAGCGTTACTTGTATTAAAATATATTTAACCAATTACAAACCTCCAAACGATTAGCCACGAAATTGCTAAACCCTGTGATTGGTTTAAAATATGTCAATACGAGTAACGCTGACGCTGATGGATTTAATGTGAACAGGCCCTTAGGGCTTGTTCACATAGAATCTGTCAGCGTTAAAGATTCGGTTGGCGTTGATTGGTTAAATGGGTTAATGATTAGTATATGATTGGTTAAAAAATTTTATTCTGACGCTTACGGATTTCATGTGAACAGGCCCTTAGTGGGTTTACGTCCGTCTGTAGACATGGATGTTTGTCCCCGTTTGGAATCGTCTTGAAACTGTAGATAATGGTTTCACTAGCCCTCGTGAAAGTGATGCGTGTGGCGCTCTCATCAGCCCAAAGGCCATTCTCCCAGTACACATCCGGAAATTTGTAGGATACTTTACTACGGGAGTCCCAATTTGGTGAATAAACGTTACTCCCAATGAGAGGACAACATAGGCACAACAATAGTATTCCAGCCCCGACCCATACGATGGAAGCTTGATAATATATCTGCGATACAATGTGGGTGGCACATTTCATCTCTAGTATCACAATTGACAATTTTAAATTACATATAACCGCATAGATTGTTTGGTTTCGAAGGCTACGGTCATCTTTTATAACACCAGCGTTACAGTTTAAATACTACACAGTCCAGTCATATTAATGTGACCACCGCCTACTTTTGACGTCAACGTTAAATAATCAATCAAAGAAGGCACGTGTCATCAGCAAATTTGGTGGATATATAAAGTGTGTTGTAGGCATTCGGAAAACATTTCAGTTCTTGCAATCATGCAGAAACGGAGCGATTTATCCGACGTCCAAAAGGGCATGATCATTGGCTTTCGGGCCAAGGGTGGGAGCATTTCCGAAACGGCTAATTTTGTAAACTGTTCGCGGGCCGCCGTGGCAAAAGTATACCGTGCATGGCAAAATGGCACTATCCAAAATCAGCGACGTGGCAAATGTGGTGCACCACGGGCCATAGATGACAGAGGTGAACGACGGCTGCGGAGATGCGTTCGGGCGAATACACGTGCAACCGTTGAGCAACTGACCGTCCAGATGAACCAAGGGGCTACCAACAGTGTCTCCACAACGACGGTTCAGCGAATGTTGCTGCGTATGGGCCTCTGTAGCAGACGCCTGGTTAATGCACATATGCTGACTGCTGTTCATCGGCGACGAAGGCTGGAATTTGCACGCCAGTACCGCAACTGGACTTCCACTGAGTGGAGACAGGTGGTTTTTTCTGATGAATCACGTTTTATGCTCCATCGGACAGATGCATGTTGGCGTATACGGCGTGACACGTCTGAAAGCAAACACCCTGCAACAAATGCCGGAAGGGTCCAAGCTGGAGGAGGGATCATTATGGTCTGGGGAATGTTTTCGTGGTATTCTCTGGGTTCACTCATCATTGTGGAAGGCACGATGGATCAACACAAGTATGCATCTATCCTTCCGGACCATGTTCACCCCTACCTGCGAATTGTTTTTCCTCAGGATGATGGCATCTACCAGCAAGACAATGCGACGTGTCATAAAGCTCGCAGTGTACGTTCATGGTTCGAAGAGCACCAGGATGAGTTTACTGTACTCCCTTGGACAGAAATTCCCTGGACTTGAACCCAATCAAGAATCTGTGGGACCACCTCGATCGAGTTGTCCGCACCATGGATCCTCCCGCGTAACATAGCGCAGCTGGCCACGGCACTGGAGTCGGCATGGCTCAACATCCCAGTGAATACCTTCAGGAACCTAATTGACTCTCTTCCTGCACGTCTCGCAGCGGTCCGCTCTGCGAAAGGTGGTTATTCTGGATTTTGACAGGTGGTCACATTAATGTGACTGGACTGTGTATTACGGATGGCTACAAGACCCACTCATGCCTTTCGTGTGGTAAGAACCCACGTATTCCGCTCCTAGTCATTCAGTATTGTCCACCTATAATCACATGAAAAATCTACGTAAAAAGCCGATTTTCGAGTAGTTCCATGTTGTCCTGATTCAAAATACCATTGCGCTATTCCGTATTTTCTATGTGATAATATCAGTTGTATAAAATAATTTAAAACCTATTTAAACTCGAGAACTGAGAATCCTTTATTCACCTAATAATAATTGCTGTATAAATGTGATAATTTAAATTATAATACTTTGTTAAATATATTTAGAAACTATGAAATTTATTAATAATTAAGTGCCATTAGCAAAGCTCCCTATCAATGATGAATTCAAATTCATTATTCTGTAAGATTAATATTGCAACAGAGAACAGTTTTAATGAACACCTCATCTCTATTCTTAGAAAGGAAATTTAATATTGGGAGATTCCTAAACTATGTAGTTTATAGTGAATAATAATTGATGGAGCAATCTAGAGATGGTGAGCTTCTTCGCGAATTTAATGTATTTTAAATCAGTGGCAGATTGAATTATAATTTTCTAAAAATTGCGTAGGCTTATGCGAGGACCACCCACTTTTAATAATTTTGATTCCACTTTGATTACCGTATATATTTTTCTTGAATAATATTTACACTCCTCTCATGGTGTCAGTTATAAAACTTTGAAAATAACAAAAAAAGTTTTGATTTTGCAATTATGAATCTAAGGCGGGTTTAGAAATAAAAAAAAAGAATGAATTATCTAATGCTGAGCAATTTTAGAAGGATAATGTAAAAGCTGTAAACTCCAGAATAGGAGTGCATAGAGGAAGATTCTGTATAGATAACTTTGTTCGAAGCTAGTAGGATACAGGGAAGGGTTGCTTTATCAAGAGACATTAAAATGAGTGTTAAGCAAACTCAGAAAGAATGCACTTGATAAAGAAGTAGATTTTTCGATTAAGAAGGAAATGAAAGGGTAGGATCCATCTGCAGAATGGCGCATAAAAGCATTTCTTCCACAAACATTTTGGGACACAGTAAATGAAACAGGTTTTGCTAAAATTTTAAAATAAAAAATTGTATTCTCACTCTGATCCCCATGTTTCGTCTAATTTTGATGAACTAGCACATCACAAGTTTGAAAGATGGCTGTAAATGTTTGTCATATCTATCCTTCACAAACATCGTTTCTTTAATTTTAAATTGAAAAAAGTACCTTTAAGCTGCTCTTTTCATTTCGAGAAACATTTTCCTTAATTTTGAAGCAAAATGAAAGAACTCTTTAGCTTTTTGTAAACCACATAATTGAGTGTATAGAAAGTATTCCTGGGACATCAATTTTCAAATATAAATTGTGTTTTAAATATGTTAATTGCAACAAAACTACTTCTAAGCGAAGCGTAAAAAATATTAGAACATTTTTTTTATAAACAATCCTTATTAAAAAGAAATCTAAATGTAGAGGTAATTTTTTAAGAGAAGAAAAAATCCTAAGACAATGAATGAACTTAGGATTCTTTTTCACTTCTCACAAAGCAGGTAAAGAATATTCGTACAACTGACAAAATGCTAATTTCCATTGGTGTTTTTCGATTGGTAAAATATTCACATTTTGTTTAATTAATATCTATATCTTGCTGTGTGTACACAAAACTACGACGTAAATCAAATTTGATACAGGAAATATAAACTATTCAAAATTGATTTCAAAGTTGGAGAGATCAGCTCCAGTGAAAGAGAGCCGTTAAAGATTTTTGAAACAGAATGTAATTAAATTTCAGTTTATTTTATGAAACTACATTCAACTGTGTAGTGAATCACTGGAATATTTTTGGCCTCTCAAACATTGCCCCATCAGCCTAGTTGTTGTCGGCAATCTTTCCTTAGCTAAGTGAACATGGGGTCTCTCCCACTGCTGTTTAAGGAAAAGACTTTAGAAAAAATGTTCTTGGACTACAGTAGGTCTGAAAACTAGAGATTTGTAAGAATAATTTTAAGCGGACAAAAATATTTTCACGGTTGTATTACATTACTGGATGGAAATTCTCCTTTAGAGAAAGGTTGGTTGGTTGGTAGTGGTACAGTCATATTTTGTTAGACGAGTGCTAATTAGAGTGGGACCTACAGCTTAAAGCCGATTTCGAACTACATCAAGCATCTATGCCAATAGCGGACTCGAACCCACAGACTCTAGTACCGAATGCCAGCACCCTAGCCATTTGGCCATCGCCCGTCACGTAAGAGAAAGGAATCGTAAATTTCGATTATTCTTCGCGAAAAACATAACAGAATGAAAATTCTAAGCTCTAAAAACAAGTCATTTCTTTCTCAAAAAAGTTATTTTTTGGTTGTACGGTTGGAGAATCGATATGCATCCAATGGTTTTGCTACTCCCAGTTAAACAAAATGGAGGAGATTCTATATGTGTCTTAAGTCTGTTGAGACGACAATGGCCCTTCACTGCTATTTCGTTATTATGAACGATGAAGACCAAACACTGATTTGTAAATACGCAGCTCTAGATGTTTCACAACTCGACTAAATTTGCAAAATTTCCTCCTCATTCTTCAAACATCAATCCATTTCAACATTTGTAAGAAGCTATTGATAAAAAAAAGCGGGGAGGGGGGAATAAAAAGTGACTTCAGATTCTTTCTACTAGAATGAGATTCTACCTTGTTGACATCAAATTTCCTTGAATAAGTTCCTGCATTTATTCATTCAATTATTGATTATTCACTCAAAAGGGCATCCGGTGAAATATTTATAATAGTATAGAAGTCGTCTCATTATGTAGAGTATACGAATACCCACAAATGGAGAGCTATTTCTGTTTAATGCTATTTATACGTAATTGTAACTTTATTTTAATGTAAAATTTACGTAGAACAGCAAAATGTGTTCCACTGTAAATATTTGATTCGTTTTACTAAAACTCAACACTTGAAAACTCAAAGGATTTTAAGGGCAAAAATAAAAACTATATGTGGAAGAAAGATTTCAACAATCACCGAGAAAGAAATACAGTATTTTCTGCTAATGTTCTGTCTATTGACTCCGTAGAAACGTATATTAAAAACTTCACATTTTTCATAAATTTAGATAGGATCTTCATTTCTGTTCCTCCATTTGATGAATATTTTAAGAGCACACCTGCCTCACTTTATTTCATCTATTCACGATATTTACGATCTCTGAAGTACATAGTATGTGACCTTATTTAACATTGAAGAACTTAACAACACAGGTGTTAAAATCTTAGACGTTTTAACCTTGAGAATGCGCGGCGTAGAATATCAGCATTTGATCCAAATTATGAAATGAACTGCATTGATCGTTCTAACTAAAATACGCATTATAATCCCCAATCATAGTGAACTGGAGAATTAGTATATTTTCCTCTTATAAACTTTCTTTTATTTTAACCTTATACAAACCAAAAGTATTTTTAATTTTTTGGATTTACGTTTTTATCAATTGTCATTAAATTTAGCTTAACATAATCAATGCAAGTTTTAAGTCAAATCGACGGTGTCCCATTTATTTCTAGCCTGGCCTGTTGATGTCAGTAATTTTGAAATTAAGTTTGAACTTCTGAAGCTTATATAAGGTAGATTTTCTGTTCTGATGTCAGAATGAGCATCGATGGGTTTTCATATTTCATGGAAACATTTGTTTCAGAGTTCGATGTCAGATTATAGCACCTTTTTACTGAATAAATGTTAAAATTTTGAATCGGCGTTTAACGGTTTAATGATGTTATGCTCTGTATTTCTTGTATTTAAAGATATTAAATCTGTTCTAGCTTTTATAGCTAAACAGCAAGATGGACTGACTGAATTAGATCTTTTAGCGTCCCAAAAACAGAGATTTCCCTTCAAAAAACTCGATTTCAAATTCTGGAATTTGAACAAACTTTCGCATTAAAAAAAAGGGGGGGGGGGGTAAGGAAAATTTTATAAATGATTCTCAGTTGAAACAATGAATTTCAGAACTAGTGAAACAAAATCAAAGCAAGTGACTGTAAATTTGAAGTTTTAATGTTTAAAGCTTTTTTTTTTAAATCAGTCAACATACCTGTCTGCCCGTGAATTTTTAAGGGCTATGTCTTACAACGTAATTTAGAGTGAGTGCACAGAATTCAGCTCAAATTTTACAATCATGCAATTAGAGATTTAATTTTGAAAAGCTACATCAACGTTTAAGTGCAGTCATAGGCAGTATGTAATGCATAAAACTAACATATTGTTGTTAGTAAAAATATTTAGGTAGTAAATTCATGTATTTTCAGTTTAATTTTGATTAATATTAACGATGTTGCCACTCAACTACACTAAGCACAATCAAATTTATTCATTCTAATGTTTACTACTTTGATGCTTCTTTATTTACCACTTTGAATAAAACCTTTCGATCAACATTCTCTTTATTAACTACATCTAAACTAGAAAAAATATTAACTATTGTGCAAGATATTCATATTATTCTCATAACTAACCTACAGCTATGACAGGGTGAGGTTTGGGGCGGATTTCCTTAAACGTGAGCTAAATGCAGCTCATTTTCATTCTGAAAAACTCCACGGGAAGTATTCGTATTTATAAAAAAGCAAATGAGGTTTTTTTTTATCCAGTTTATGTTGATGTGTGTATACACGCAAGTGCACTTCAAAGGGAAACGAGCTACAGTTCATTCAGTGCACAAAATGTTTTTCATATGTTATAAGAATGCCATAAATCGATTTCAGTGGCACAATTCAATCCCGTAACTCAATATAGATATGCTAATTTTTAGTTGATTAAAATCACAACATCCAAAACTCACCTCTTCAAAGAAAAGGTGACATTAAATATCGAAGTTTGTTGAAACAAGAAAGAGATGAAGGAATTTTAAACTTGCTAAAATGCTATTAAGCCCGTCTGCACACGGAGCAACTCAAAAGAAACTGATAACTGACTCCAGTCACAAACCAGTCCGTGATGAGTCGTAACCCATGTAATTGAATGGAGCCACGCACACAGCGCAACTGGTTACAAACCCGTCCGACGGGTTTGTACCCAGTTGCGCCGTGTGCGTGGCTCCATGGACGGGTTTGTAACCAGTTGCGCCGTGAGCGTGGCTCCATTCAATTACATAGGTTACGACTCATCACGGACTGGTTTGTGATTTGAGTCAGTAATCAGTTTCTTTTGAGTTGCTCCGTGTGCAGACGGCCTAAGACTTCGGGTTTGAATCTTGACAAAACGTTTGTTAGATATTTCTTATATTTAAAATCTGCATTTGGGATTATACGAGTGTGAGCGCGCATGCTAGATATCAAGAGGAACAGCATAGAATTATAATTCATAAAAGTCAAGTCACAGCAAAGTTCCCAGCGTACACACTATTTCGATTTTCACATCCCCTCATCAGATCTTGAATAAATGTGTCTTAAGTTAGCATGCTATCGTACATTAGTTTTAACTGTGGATTGGCATTTCATTTAGTTAAATGAATACTGAAGAGGTAAACGAAACTTATTCTTTTACTCGCCAAACAGTGTTTCGATGTTCTTTAACTAGATTTTTTTGCGCTACTTAGTCTATTTATACATATGTCATTTATTATAATAAACTCATGAATAAAATTGTACACAGATAAACGTAAACTTCATAATATTAAATTTTCTTGATTGTTTTATACCCGAAATCAATGTGGTTTCTTAATTCACTGAAAACGAAAAATATATCAGTAGCAATTAATGTCTGTTGTCATCAATGCGATGCATAACTTTTGCAGGAAAAAATACCACCCATATTAGTTTCTCTGCACTTAAGTTACTAATTTTGATGAAATTTTACTTTTTAAACAGTCTGATCAACAAATATGAAAAGAAGAAATTGGGAAATATATTGTCGCTATTAAGGGGACAAGGAACCTTTAATTTCTTTTTTGGAACGAAGTTCTTTTACGCGGCTTACAGTAGAGTGAACTGGCAGGAATCGTCACGTAACGAAAAAGCGTTATGCCCCCTTCATAAGAGCTTTTTCTCAAGGACTCTATGGCTGAATAGTTATCGCTTCGGACTACGGAGTATCGGACTATCGCACTACAGAGCGAGAGATCCCTGGTTCAAATCCCCGCACGAGCGCTGGCCGTTTCCATTCCCACTCATTCTTGAAATAGCGCAGTATATAAATATATATATGTATAAATATATATATATATATATATATATATATATATATATATACATATATACATATATACATACATACACATATATACATACATACATACACATATATATATACACATATATATATAATCAATAGAAATCTACATATTAAATCACATTTAGAGTTGAAAAAATAATGTAAGGAACTTCGTTCCTGACGGGGGTCCGACCGACAGCACAATTTTTTTTTCAATATAACTATATATACAAAATGAGAATCGTTAATATTCTTTTCTACAACTTTGAAGAAACTTAGAATTCACAAATAACTATTTTGGGGGAGAATAAGATCTGTGTTTCGAAAAATTCCTCAAAAATGCTAGAATTTTTCATAATGTTTCTTCCATATCACTTTTCTTCTGATTTCTTGCCGATGTCTAACGATTGTTAATTGAAGTGTTTGCCACAAAACTGTGCATAATTCTTTGAGACCATAAATATTTTTCAAATTTTCAGACCACGAAATAAAGCAAAACATAAAAAACAACAACAGACAAAATAAAAAAAAAAATTATTTATGGCTTTAGATTTATACATAAAAAAAAATAATTGCGCAATTATGTTTATATATGTACTGTTAACTTATATTTAAAAATTTAAGGTTTTTAAATAATTTGGAATGTGCATGAAGCATTTTGAAAAATGCTAGACTTTTTAAATTTTTTAACAAGCATTATTCTGCCAAAAAATCTTTATTTTGACTTCTAAGGGTCCTGAATGTATTAAAAAAGAATACAAATTATTCTCATCTATATATATAAAACAGTTCCGTAACTGACTGACTCACTGACTGACATACAACGCACAGACCAAACCGCTGGACCTAAAAGGCTGAAATTTTACATGGCGATTCTTCTTATAGTGTAGGGGTGCACTAAGAAAGATTTTTGAAAAATTCTTCTTAGATTTTTTAAATTAAATTTTTAAGCTGTTTTACTAACTTTTTTTAAGTTTGCCTTTAAAATAATAATTTGATGGTTATAAAATTTATATCACGAGAAAGATCATAAAAAAATCCTTTAAAATGAAATCTTTTTCGAATCTTTACCTCCATTTTCTGATTTTTGGTGAATTTTTAAAGATTAATTTTTAGAATTTCATTTATTAAATGCTGGTCACGTGATTTCTTTTTCTGGTACTTACAATTAATTTTTCGTCACGTGCATGATAACGAAATTCAAAAAAAAATTTTTTTTCTTGCTAATGCGGCAGACGATTGGACATTATCCAAAAAATAATTAAAATACAGTAAAAGATATGTTCCTCAAACTGTACTATATTAACTGTATTATTCTTTAGCATGTCCTATTACATTTAATTTGAATATTTACTTCTACATTATTTTGTCTATAAAAATATCCGTTACGATTTTTTATAAATATATTTTTTTAGCTTTTTTTACATCAATTGCATACATTGATCGTTGTATTTATTATAAATTTATTTATACATACTTTTGGCATTAATTGCATACATTGACCGTTGTATTTAACTTGAATGTACTCCGTAGCGAAGTACGAGTTTTCAGCTAGTTTTGTATATAGAGTTAAATATTGAACATTAAAAATTTCGAAGTTGAAGGTCCCTTGTCCCCTTAAGTAGACGTATTTTATGCGTATTGAATCTCGTAGGATCTCAGAGTACATCTACATTGAATGAAATTAAAAAATACGTCGAAATTTTCCCTGAATACAAGCGGTTTTCATACACTTTATATGGCAAGATAATAAAGACTACAATTTTGTTATTTCAGCTTCCTTTTATTTCTCATCTCCTAAAATGTATTCAATCGATCCGATGTCAAAACATATGTAATTTTATACTTAAAACCGATTTCCTTGATGAAAAGTTGAAATTTGTATTTACATTAATGTTCTAACTTGTTGCTGAAAAGAAATCCCTTTTTTTTTATAATTTAAAATTAGTGAACTTACCATTGCGTCTTAAAATTCTGTCCATGGGTATGAAATGCTTTTTACAAACAAAATATTCGCAAGCAGGAAATCATTAAAAATTAAATTTAAATACATTTAGATATATCTGACGATCACAATTTTATTCATGACGTAAATAATCTAGAATTATTTGCATGTTTAAAAGACTTCATGAGCGGAAGTGATTCGCGTCCCATACCACAAGTTTTGACAATAAAATGAGGCTTTTAAATATATGAAAAAGTACAGTTTGAATGTCTCTAACTTTTCCTACACTGTCCTCAGGATAAAGTATCTGCCGCATTGGAAAAAAAAAACTTTTCCCCTCAAAGCAAAGCATAATATTTTTTTCAGTTAAATAAAAAGGAATACATGCAGCAAATTATAGTCTGCTTCTTTTTCAATATTGTATCTTTCCGTGTGACTTCTATGTAGGCCAACTTCGATTATTCAGTTGAACAAACATTTTTTGCTTTCCCAAAGGCAATTCCGACGCTACATTCGTCACAGGTAAAACAGAAAATGCTCCTAGAGAGAAGGAGCACAGATGTTTGATAGTGGCATTAAGTAGATTTTTAACAAAAAGAAGCCCTCATAAATCGAATCTAAAATCTTTGTAAAAAATGCAAGGTTTTGAAAGAAGTGTATTGAATTACACGTGAAAGATTGTTGCTGTTGTTGTTGTTGTTGTTTCTAATGCCCCCGGAAGTTCTAATGCCCCCGGAAGTAAGTGTTTCTAATGCCTGGCCGGAATTTATTCCAGACCAGGTCAATATAGGTTAGAGGGCTAAGGGGGGCAGCTCCGGTTTATAATGCAACACAAGGGTCGGAGTCCGATTTAGTCCGGTGCCACCATAATTTCCACCGAGCATCCCCAGGGTCGGCATCTGGGGAATCGTACCCTCTCCCACCCTCTCTGACCTCATAGAGGAACTTTCCGGTCTACGGATTTAACGTGTCCATATCCAAACTAGAGACGGAGATATTTAATGGCGCTTGTTGGGATTTGATCCGAATACCTTCAGCACCGAAAGCTGACGCATACCATTAGGCTACCTCGAGCCCTGAAAGATTATTAAAGAAGTGAATTAAAACTCAGTTATTAACAGAATTTAACAATTAGGTTTGAGAAATTCAAAGGATTTATATTTCAATATGGAATGTTTGAGATTTAATCTACAGAAATTTTTTTCATCTCAAAGTCACACTAGTTAGCTTTCATTAAGAATCTCCTAGCCTTCCTTTGAAGATGCTTATATTAGTAGATGCGCGTGTATGAAACTAGTGCTGCCACAGATTATAAACTCCAAATATAAAAAATAGACAAACAAAATACTCTTTAAATGCTATATTTGGTCAACGCTTTTCTAAATTTTTTGATAGTTTTGATATTTAAAAATTCTATTACTTTGATTTTGTGGTATTTCATGCACAAATTTTTATAGGAAGTTTGTTGTTTGGTTTTCCTTAACAAAAAAGCTTAACTTCTACAGGATTGTAAAATTTATCCTAAATTTAGTCCATCGCTAGAAAGAAAACATGGAAACGTAGGATTCAGGGAAAATTTTCACAAAATTTTCTTTATGCTTAAATGTTAATTTTGGGGGAGTTATAACTGTTACGAATAATTTATATTATTGGGGATGTTCGATAATGTAAAATGTTATGTGTAGAAGTGAAAATGGTGCAATTCCCCACGGTGTGTGGACAATAAAGAATGTATCATAAAGGATGCAGAGGCAGGGGTAAATACAGGATTGTAAACCAATAAAAAAATAGAAGAATAGCTGTCGGTGTGGCCAGTGATAGCGATCTGAAGTTTAAATTTTACAAGATGGATGGTCGTTATTTTATGGCCCACAGTAAAAACGTCAGAGGAGAAGAATCAAAGTTGTTTTACAAAATAAACGTATGTGGGGGGAGGTACTATATAGACTATGGACAGTGGCGACGGAGGCGGTATAATAAAGGACCAATGAGGGATAGGAACCACTGAAAGAGAAACAGCCCACTGCCCAATGAAAGTGAGGGGCGTGCTAGAATGGCCCCCCTGTAAACGGACAACAGCTTCGCTAAGGACGGAAGGAATCAAAAAAAAAAAGGAGACTGATTTTAGATTGGGTTCCTGAGAGTTAGATGTCGGAGGCTCTCGTCTGCCCCATAGCCGTGGAGAAGTACCAATATCCCGCCAACGTGTTCCTACACTGGAGATGATACTGGGTCCCGGTCGCCGATGCTACGATCATCGTTGCATAGATCCGTTATAGTAAGTGCCTCCCCGATAGACTCTAAAAATCATATTTGACTCTATAGTTTGCCTCTGCTTCTGGGTATCGTATGTCAAAATTGTTAATATGAAACTGATTGTATTATTAATAGCTCTGACAAGTAACTGAAATTTGGGTTATCAAATAAATGTATGTTTAAGGTCCATGTGTGTATTCCTTGCTTGTTCCAACCCATGCATGCATCCATTGCTTCTAGGTGATTCACTCCTATATTATGCGTCATATGAAATTTACCGTTTTTGGAAAGGCCTTAGGGGCCTTATTTCTGTCTCGGTTTATATGGATAACGTAAATAAAATTTTTAAAAAAGCATTCAAACGGCCTTGTTTGAACTGCTGAGAATCTAGTGCCCCTAGTAAAGGGAAAACTGAATCTCGCACTGCAAAGTCATTATGATTGTAAAATTATATAAGAAATGCTTTGATAGATTACACACACTTTGAAAACATGAAAAGAAGCCTCTCTTGTCTAGCATCAAAGGCGTCGATGTACTACCAAAATCAGTAGTTTCATGGTATTGACTGCCTCTATATGGCTGTCGATTTTATGTTTGCATTAGTGTGTGCGAGAGACTCACGGAAATGGGTTCATCGAATAAAGTACAAGCGCATTCTGTTTTGGGCTTACAAAAAATTAGGAAAGTTAGAGACACGCGTGTTAGAAAATGTAGGTAACATATGTTCCCTTCAATTAGAATAGCGGTGGGTAGAAAATGACCTTGGGTTGCACAGAATTGATACCACATTAAGTATATATAAACTGAGCAAAATTGAGTGATGATTGGAGTCCCTTGACCATCAGGTTTTAACTCCTGTACGCAAGATGTAATGTTATCACTGATAATGTGTTAAAATTTAAAGGCTAGGTACATTAATTAAGTGTGAAATTACTATCAAAGTACAAAATTTAAAGTTTAACACCTTCATAAGTTGAAGGGTAGGGGAAATTTAAGATTAATTAGATAAACTGGTAGTAAGAATAAGAGAATAAATTAATATAGTTAATTTTAAGACAAGAGACAGGAAGGTCAGTTAACAAGATTAGGATAGGTGGCCCTCAGCAAAAGAAAACAAAAAGGCCCTCTTCAGGGTCATACAATTCGTAACGAGTTTATTGCAGAATTCCACGGGGGAAAAAAGAAATATCAAGGTTTAAGTATATATACACAGGGCCCGACTTTGAACCAATGGGGCCCTTGGCAAAGCTGACTTTGGGGGCCCCCTCTAAGGACAGATCCAGAGGGGGCCATGTTCCCCCTCAGGACCAGATTTATGCATGAACATGCGGGACACTCACCCAGCCAGCCCCCCCCCCCCATAAATTGGAACCGGAAATTCAAACATTTTTCGAGCAACAAAGATGATCTGAAAAAATATAATTTCAGAAATCTGAAAAAATAATAATAAGTGTTAATTAATTTACTTTTTAATGTTAATAAATAAATTCCTGAAATTTCTTTTGAAATTCAAAATAGATCACAGTCTGGAGTTATTACAACCCCCCCCCCAGAAAAAAATTAAACCAGAAACACTTACAAATGTAAGTATGCTTTCACTATGCCCCACCCAAGGGGGGGGGGGGCTTTGGTGCACTGTGCCCCACTCAGGATTTTTTTTCTGTATCCGCCACTTCCCCCTTTACTGTATTAACCAAAAACCAAAGTCGATGTCAAGCCCATATCCGGAAATTTTTTTCAGAAAATGATGGTAGAGGGTGCAAAGTGTACACTGGAAGAGAGGCTTTTTTAAATATAAAGACAGAAAGCAGAAGTAAAATTTCATTACACACAAATGATAAAGAAAATATTGGAATGGTCCAAATATTGGACTTTTTCATCTTTTTGTGTGTGTGGAGAGCAATACCTATAATCCTATACCCTCAATACGGACTTGATTTTGAAACTGAATTTGAAAAAACATCTATAAACAAACTTTGGGAGCGATGATAACAATCAAATGATCAGTATTTGAATCATTTTTAGCATTCATGTTGCTAAAAAAATAATCTAATATTGTTAAAATTAATGAAAATATCTTTTGCAAAAGTAGTCAAATAAAATAAAATTTTTTATAATTAAATAGGTCAAAATCTTTGACTGTTTCCATTATTATACTTTCAACCATATTAATGTGGATATAAATTTTTGATAAAACTATACCTACCAAAAAAAAAAAAAAAAAAATATTTTTTTCAAAGTGAGGAAATTTTCAAAAATATGTACAACTTAATTCTAAATTAGGGAGCCCCATAATTTTGGGGCCCCTGCGCAAATGCCCCACTTGCCCATGCGAAAACCTGGGCCTGTATATACAGTGGCGTAGCAAAGGGGGGCAAGGGGGTCTATCATGCCCCGGGTGCCACTCGCAGAGGGGCGCCAATGTAAGATCCATGTATTGTATTACTATATGTTTTCGAGGTGGATGCCAATATAAGGTCTATATATTATATTACTATATGTTTTTCAGGGGTGGGCCCCAATATAAGGTCTATATATTATATTACTATATGTTTTTCAGGGGTGGGCCCCAATATAAGGTCTATATATTATATTACTATATGTCTTTCGGGGAGGGCACCAACATAAGGTCTATATATTATGTTACTATATGCTTTTCGGGAGGGAGTGCCAATATAAGGTCTATATATTATGTTATATGTTTATCGAGGGCGCCAATATAGGGTCTATATATTATATTACTATATGTTTTTCAGAGGGGGGGGGGGCGCCACAAAGATATCGTGCCCCGGGCGCCAGTTATGCTCGCTACGCCACTGTGTATATACATATTGAAACCCACAATTTAAACGTGCAGGAGTGAGCTAAAACATATCACTAATGCAAAATATAAAATACAACTGCAGGCGAACACAAGTACCGATTTACACAAAATGCACAGACAATCACGGAGAAGGATAAAGCTGGCAAGACGACAATTTTGCTCTCAGCAGAAAACCACCGGTAATGCATAACGCGAATAACGGGGTTCGACCATTCCTCCCCATTGTACCTTACATATGAGATAATACATAATTTCATTTATTCTTTTACAACAGTAGGGTAGCTACTGGTTTGTTACTGCTGGTCCTTATTTCATGGTAAGCAACTTGTGTTGACTCCTGTGTATCCGAAAATAAACTTCTCAACTCTTAACACACTTTCAAAAATTCTCTATCAGTCTCGTTTAAATAACTCTGCGATAACTCCACATTCAGCTTTTCGTTGTTTTGCAGCGTCAAACTGTCTGATTCATCTTTTCAAACGCTAACAGATTTGCTTCGAAAATACAAAGTAATTTTATTTTTGTTCGTGAAATCACCCTTCAGTATATACTCAATAATAACAAAATCCAAACACTTTCTAAAACTTGGACTTTCTACGTTCAGCCAACAATCTCTTTATTAATACAACGACCACCTTGCGCAGCAATCATTGGCAAACTTGAGTGTTGCACTTGACTGAACAACTACTATTTTAAAATCGACTTACTTAGGAATTCAGGAAAGTCATCTCCAAAGCTTCTCTCAGAAACATGATATCTCCGGCAAGCTGCTCAGGGTAAATTTCACACAGGACTGCGTCAGACACACCCACAGGCTAGGAAAGCCTAAGAAATGCCATTATTTCTGGTGCAACATTTTAACCGATCAGATCTGACAGAACATTAGCACTTAAACGATGCAGATTAACTGCAATCTCCTTTCTCGCAGTTCATAAAGTGAGTTCGAGAAAATTTCGTGAACGGAAAAATTAATCAGCAGCTTTTAATTTTATTTGCAACCCCTTACACATTTTATTTATTTTTAAATCGATGGGTGAAATCGTTGATTGTATATTGGGATATTTCGTAGAACCTTAAAAAAAATCAGCAGCAGTCAAATGAATGACATCTATTTTCTAGAAAAAAATTAGTTCAAAATTGACAGCAATCATGCTTAGCTCAGTGCATATCTCATGATTTCAAGGTTATTTCCTCTCGGGATCGCTTTCAGTGTGAAAAGGTAGTTAGCATACTAGGGTTTCTCAATATCATTCGATGATAGGGTAGTTTTTGCTTCACATCGCATCGTGAGCTGTTTGTTTTGGGAGTTTGCATGTTTACGACTACACTTTAATACTAAAGTGATCAGACATTTTAAATTTCTCAAAATGGTGTAAAAAATATGCATTTAAAATATATGTAAGAAATGTTTTTTGTTGTATTCTTAAGCTTTTACTAAGTCTTTTTTTTAATCATTTTTTCCAGGCAGGAAGTATGGAATTTTAAAATTAATATCTGCTGTTCAATTTGAGAAAATAATCTGACTAACGTCTTCGAATGCTACTGAGAAGACAAACTGACTCATCTACAATAAAACGTAATTTTGTGATTTTATTTTCTGTCTAAGGCCGTCTGCACACGGCGCAACTCAAAAGAAACTGATAACTGACTCAAATCACAAACCAGCCGTGATGAGTCGCAACCTACGTAATTGAATGGAGCCACGCACACGTTTGTAACCAGTTGCGCCGTGTGCGTGGCTCCATTCAATTACATAGGTTGCGACTCATCACGGACTGGTTTGTGATTTGAGTCAGTTATCAGTTTCTTTTGAGTTGCCCCGTGTGCAGACGGCCATACAGTTAATTGAACATAGTCTGTCTGAGTCATTCAATAAAGTTGTCTTACAATTTTTGGTATTTTAAAGTTTTGTTGTTATAGGTGATTCGTGAAGTAAGTTGGAAGCTAGTTTTTAATTTGATTCGAGAAACTTACACATTTTATATTTTCTTAAAGTACTACTTCAGTTCACACTGTAAGTTCTCAATGGCAATGCTAAGTAATGGGAAATTTTTCTTTCAGTTTTTTTCTAATCACAGATTTGAAAATGCAATTTTTGAGCTCAGTTTTTCTGTATATGAAGTTAGAGGTTTAAATAAAGAGCGGAATTTAAAAGAAATTAATTTTTTCATTATTAATTTTTTACAGGGCATTAGATCACTGATGTTTGTGGCAATAGAATTAAACTCTGTTTTAAATAAATTTAAAAAGAAAATCTAAACCACGTGCATTGCATTGAAAATATATTTCCAAATGTACAAAATAGAATCCAAAAATATGCATTTTCTATTCTGTGATTAAAATAATACTGAGAGATAAATTACCGTAATATTAAGATTAAAGATCTGCGATGTCAACTGATGCAATTTTTTGCGTCAAGAGAAAAAAAAATGATAAAATTATGAAAATTTAAGAAGCTTTTAAAAAATTTTAAAAAGTAGCTGAAATAGTAACTTTGAGCCGTTTATCAATTTCCAGTATATAATAAAATGTATAAATCCTCATATAGTTGAAAACTAAAAGCATTTTGGTTATTATCGAAGCTGTTCCATGGAGCAAGACTAATTATTTTCAGAAATAGTAGTATTGTTTTCAGATTTTAAGAATATCCAAGACTGACGGTTCCTAAACTTATATCAGCACTACATGAATCAGTGTATCTGTAATATCAGAGATTGTTTAGATGAGTAATAAGGTGTGTCATTTATAATAAAACCGGAACAAAAAATTTTACCTTAGAGTAAAGAATCAAAATTTTCGACTTTCTCAAAACTTCTGAAAAATAAGCATCCTGAATACTGAGAAAATATGACGAAAGCAAATTTAACATTACTGCTTCGAATGGTAGGAAGAAGACCAAAGAAAAATTTCTCGGAAACACAATCTAGTACCCGTAGTAAAACATGGTGAAAATGGAGTTGTGTTAAGGAGGAGTTTATAGTCATCTAGAACAGGTAATCTTAAATTTATTGATGATATAATGAATCAGTAGAAACATCATACCATTTTAAAACGTATTTTAAAATCTTCAGTTGAAAAACCTAAACCGCAAAATCATTTCCTATTCAACAAAGACAATGACCCTGAATAAACTGCTTTGAACGTGTGGTTTTGTCTTCACTATAATTGCCGAAGAATGTAGTTGCATACAGATTTAGTTTTTATGCAACTTAGGTAAGTTCCATTTGTACAGCAAGTTTCCATACTTAATTATACAATACTCTTACAGCAGTTAAAATTCGTGAGAATTTTGTTGGTGAACTAGGAAATCCTTTCTCTTTACTCTACCTCACGCAAAGTACACAATACCATTTTCCTGTAGAATACAGAGCGGTTTTTTTTTTTTTTGGTGCGAGATGTTTCGAAATTTGTCCAACAGATAATGATTTCTATTCTCAAGTAAATGTATGTAGAACGTCTGGCGCATTCATATGTGGTTTCCATGTCTAATTTTATTCAGCTGCTTTTTTGCAAGAGTACCACTCACGCGAGTAACATACAATGTAAAAAAATTGCTAATGTATGTACACCTTGTTCATTCTTTACCAAGTCTCATGGCATGACGGCCCCTTTTTGATGGCTTGTACTAGAGTAAATAGCCATATAAAACTGAACGCAAGTAGACGAACACAGCGGAAAACTTTATTTTCCGAAAAAAACAATTTTTTTTAACACTATTAAGCGAAAAATTCAGCACTGGTATCCCTCATGCAGTTTATATATAATTTTTATTTTGTGAAAACTTTAAATTACTCTGTTCACGGGGTTAGCTACATCAAATAATCATAAAAATATTTCATGTAAAAATCGTCTTTAAAGAAATGTATGACAAATGTATGACCGAATGACAAATCTATGACCGAATAACAAATGTATGACAATGTAAGACAAATGTATGACCGCATGGCAAATGTATAGCCGAAAAACATCATTTTCTCCTTCATCATTTTGTCACATATGACCGAATGACAAATGTATGACAATGCAAGACAAATGTATGACCGTATGGCAAATGTATAGCCGAAAAACATCATTTTCTCCTTCACATTTTGGTAATGTTTTTCGAAAATCAAATAACGAAATTTTCTGATATTGCACAAGAGACATTTACTCCCCGCATAAATTTGCAAGGTCAAAAGTCACCTCCTAACATCGGTGTCTATTAAAAATGCATGTAACTTTAATTAATTTTCAAACCGTCCACTTCTTTTAATTAAGTTTTAAAAGATGACAGGGGGGAAATACAGATTTGACGAATGTAGATATAACTTTTCCCATTTGTTAATCAAGACGCACACTGAAGAATCATCAGGCTTTCTCACTTTCGGTATAAAAGGTTTTACTACTATAAATAACCTCTCATACCTAGATTTAAAAGCGTTCAAATGTATACTAGGCTTTCTGTCCCCGTAGGAAAAACGATTTATATTTCTCTGATCGGAACGTATCAGCAAGCATGGAGGCTTACCCTTTGTGGAAGAGAATGTTGATTTTCCGTTCTCAGCAGTAACTCTGCTTTCATAGGAAAGAAACTGACAGGACTTAAGATATTTACCAATTAGAACATGCTCATGGTTAATGCGCATAAAATCTGATGAGCGCGGTTATAGATCAACACAAATTATATATTTTAAATATTTTAAAGCTCTAAATCCCAGAGGAAAATTTGAAATATTAAAAAAAAAAGAATTAGTGGCCATAGTATTTTACGAAAATAAAACATGTATAAAAGATATTTAAACTTATTAAAGTTTCAAAAATCACTTAAAATGTATATTTGCGAGCAAAATCTTTTTCTACAGAAAATGCAATTTCACTAATTAAAACTGAATTTTTTTTTGCAAAATAAGTGTTTTAATATTTATTAACTTCTGCCCTTTGCTAAATTGAAAACGGATAGAATAACTAAATTTTGCGCATTTTTTATACAACACAATGGTTTCGTAGATCTCGCACCTCGAACTATATTCTCGTATTGATAATGACTAATAAAGATCGTTGACTCGTAGATCCTTTTTAGCATCTCAGCGCAGAATAAATAAAATATATAGACTCGTAAAACTCTTATGTATACATTGGAATTATTTTCCTATTATCTATTTTGAGAGCAAATTAATATGAAGAGGAAGTATTTTTATACCAATGCACTCATTGCATTTAGAGTTTTAAGTAAGAGGGTTAAAGTTCGAAATGCTCTTTAAACGTGATATGGGTAATGAATCCAGCATAAATACCCTTTCGTGAAACCATTCTGCTTTGCACTATGAAAATTAATTATTTTAATGTGTTAGATTTATATTCATTACCTACCCCCTGGACGTAGGTCCAAGGGGTTGTCACATAAGACTATTTCACTATCATGGTTTTGTTTTTTTTTAATTGGGATGAGGATCCGACTTGAGAGATTGCCCTCGTCGTCCTCTCTACACCTCTTCAAGAACGTTAAAATACTTTTATGCTTTACATAAAAAATTTTGTTACTTTATGCTGTATTTTAAGCCACAGAAGAGTTATTTTATATTTTATTACCTAATATTAGGTAAATGTGACAGTAGAGAGTAAAATTCAACTGATAAACTGTAGACAAGATACCTTCTACATTAGAAATATATTTAAAACTAGAAGGTAACCCGTCATTTTGACGTCATAATACTA
The DNA here is from genome assembly GCA_907164885.2 of Dolomedes plantarius. Taxonomy (NCBI): domain Eukaryota; kingdom Metazoa; phylum Arthropoda; class Arachnida; order Araneae; family Dolomedidae; genus Dolomedes; species Dolomedes plantarius. Next base: position 162,396,682 of record OU015494.1, read on the forward strand.
ATAATGACGTCATAATGGAAAAAGTATATGAAAGTTAAAAAATATCCCGAATTATCTAACAATATTGCATTTAATCCACACCTTGTAAAAACAAACCCTTTCATTATTTTTTATTTATTTAGTTTTTCATGCGATTTGAGTAGTAGACTGCCATCCAGTTTTTTACAGCTCACTACGCGATATGAATACTTGAGCTACTTGATTCATTCACATTCAAGTTTGTTTACTTTCAGAATTCATCGCAAAAGTAAACAGATTTTTAAAAACTGTTAAATACACAGCTAAAGCATCCAATTTTTTTTAGTTCTGAATATTTTATAGAAAAATAGGCTGAACAAACGTGATTTGATGGAGAAGATATTAGTTTTTAGGTAAGAAAAAAGTCTGATCCACATCTGAAATCGAAATTAGGCCTAACCGGCCGTTTGTTTACTGAGGGCTTCAATTGAAAGATGAGTACAGCCCGGAAGTGTTATACAGAGACAACGGCTATTATATATATATAATAAAATGCAGACAGGAAACGTTTCTAATTCATACCTAAAATGTCAGTCGACTTATTAGTAAGTTAATATGAATTGGTATTCCTATTAATATTGTAAATTTTCAGCTAGTAATCTAAAGTAATCCATTCTGTGTAAAGGAAAAAAAAAAGGATGGACCGTTTTTCATGGCTAAAGTTTTCGTCTTCCCCTACCACTTCTATTAAAAATAGTGCATTTAGTTTGTCTTCATATCAGAGTTTTTGGTCTGGGGAAGGAGGGTTCAACTTCATTTAAACACAAAAATCTGCAAAAAACGAAACATGCGGTGGTGTACAAACAGTTAGGGAGCTTGAGGGGTGGGGGACTGAACCCCAAAATACCCATTAGCTGCACAACTGTACAGTGACGTAGCGAATATAACTGGCGCCCGGGGCACGATACCTTTTTGGCACACCCCCCCCCCTTTCCGAAAAAACATATAGTAATATAATATATATATAATTAGTGAAAAGCACCATTTGGCGCCCCTGTTCGAGTGGCGCCCGGGGCATGATAGACCCCCTTGCCCACCCCTCGCTACGCCACTGCAACTGTAGGCTCGACGAGTCAGTGGAAAGAAGAGTAATAAGAATTCTTTGGAACTTACGAGATGGGCTGGCCTTAACATAGTGTGACTTAGGAGCCCAAACCGAATTTTTTCCTAAGGTCCAGCGTCTATTAGATTGCCGAACTTGCTACTATAAAATTATTTTTTATGACACCAAATGCCGATTTATGGAGCATATATGAATCGTTCAAAGTGACAAACCCCACCTAATGCTCCTCGGCCTGACGATGACCTATTAAGTGGTTTGAAACATGTCGCCACCCCTTTAATTACATTGTGGAATATAAGATGTTGTGTTTTCCTGTTTGCCGGTTTATGGACCCCATTCATCATATCTAAATTAGTAACAGTCGGATCTCTTAAACCAAACACAGAAAACATACAATTTACCCTCGTACATTTACCCTCGTTCAAATGCATGGAAGTCATCAAAAATTTAAAAAATTCTTTTTTGTTTTTCTTTTTTAAACGTTGTTTCCAAAGCTATGATTTTTTTTTTCAACGATTTGAAGTAGATTAGTACAAGGGTCAAAAGCAGGTAAAAGAAAGCAACATGTTTCTAGCGGTGCGCCTTTAGTTCATGCTTGACTTCCACGCCATCTGTCGTTGAAAAATGCGTCCATATGGTTCTCACTCGGGAATCGAGTTCTCGCGCACAATAGCAAAAGCAATTAAAAGAAAACTTTGTAAATAGATCATGACAATCATATTTGAATAAAATGGCATTTCTGACTATTTCCACAAAACGCTAACTTCTTTATAGAAAGGAGGACGCGCATTTAAGATCTTGCGTTTAAGATAGCCTATAAAATTACTAATGAAATGGAAGAAAATGTTATTCTAGTCATAGTCTAATAAAATTGCGAACAGAGGGATCCTTAGATAGTATATGTAAATGGGGATCTACAAGTATAATTCGTTATTCGTTATTCATATACAATACAATAAAAACTACAACTTCGCAAATTTGCTCTATCATGAGTTAATTTAATACTTTCATTTTTAAAAATTTGCAGTAAACGATAAACTATTCATTTGAAGGTTTTAAACTTAAAATTTTTTTAACAAAACGTTTAAAAGAAAATAACATTTTAAACATATTATATTTCAACAGAATTAAAGTTTTAACATTTTAGTGCCATAGTCCCACCATATTACTAAAAAGGAATTCATTGTGCAACTAAGACAATAATGCAAAATATCTTTCTTCGGAATTTTCATATTCATCCGTTTTCTAAATTCAAGTTTTTCCCTAAAAGAGGTTAGTCATCTACAAACAAGAAGCTTTTAACTTAAGTATCATGAGATATTTTGAAAATCTTCATTAATACACTACTTTAGTTAAAAATTAAACGTACGCGCATGCATTCAATTTCAATTAAATTGACATACTTACGAATATTTTACTACATTTATGACCCTTTGAAAGAAATTTTGGCAACATCTTTCAAATACACGCATCTGTTTCAGTCCTGGTTTCAGTCAAAGCAGATTCATTCAGTGAGGGCTCAAATCAACCGTTAAATTTACTTGAAATTTGCAATAATACTAAGTGCTAACCGTACTGCTATAAAAGTACAATAAAGTAAATACAGAGGCTGTTCGCACATTTTTTAGACGATTTTGGTAAACGGTAATAAAAAATCGTTTGCTGCAAAAGAAATAATTGCAATTGTACTATGTTTTTAAAAGTCAAAATTATCGTCTCTGGCTTGAAAGTTTTGTTTTTATTCAAAATGGCGTTTTTAACAAAGCAGTGGCTCGAAGGCTACATTTATGCTCTTTCCGAAGAGAAATATGCATACTCCGTTATCCAAAAACGATGTGAGAGTCATGGTTTTGTGATATCTAAAGCGTCGATAGGTAATATCGTCAGCAAGAAATGAAAAAAACGTCAAATTGGAGCCTCAAGTGGGACAAAAATTCCAAAGAAGTATCCAAGGAAAAAACGGACATCTTCGACAATTGCAAAGGCACGTTGTTTAATGTTAAAAGAAAATCCCCCTAGTCAAAGGACAGTTGCAAAATCATTAAAATGCTCGGTGTCCACTGTAAACAAAATGATAAACGTTGATTTAAATCTTAAGAAAGCGAAAAAACGCAATGTGCATCGTCTTCTTCCAAATCATATCGCTGAACGCAGGACACGCTGCAGAATTCTATATGAGAAACACTTATCGAAAGAAAAATGGAAAACAATTGTCAGAATAGATGAATCATGGGTGTATTTAAATGATTGCAACAAAAAAAGAGCCATTTATTATCATAAAAGGGGAGAAAAAAATTTAAGTACATGGTTCAAAGAATCGAAAGAAAGTTTTTCTAAGGGATTCATGATTGTTGCTGGTTTTTCTTATAATGGCAAGTTAAAAATAAAGAGAGTGGAAAAAATGTCAAGATTAACTGCAAATACTATCAGGAACATATTTTATCGCCAATTTTTCTGAATGAAATACCATCGCTTTACCCACAGTGCCATCAATCTGTGAGACTCCATCAGGACAAAGCTACCAGTCACACATCAAAATCCACTGTGAATTTCCTAAAAGAAATGAAACAAAAAACTGGTATCAAGGCCATACCCTTCACTGATATCCCTACTAAATCTCCCGATGTATAACCTATGGATTTTTGTGCTTTCGGACTTTTAAAATCTGCATTATCCAAACGTCGTCCCAAAACCCTTACAGGACTCTGGAAAGCTGTTGAGGAGGAATGGGATAGAATACCTCTTCTGACACTTCAAAAGGCATTATTATCCTGGAAATTGCGGTGTCGAAAGATAGTTCAGAATAAGGGATGCCAAATAGAACATTTAAAACACAAGAATTTCATGTAATTTAGTTTTGTGAATACAATATACATCGTCTAAAAAATGTGTGAGCAGCCTCTGTATATAAAAATATAACAAAAAATGACAGTAATACATAATTTGAACTTCAAAGATGACTGTGGAAAACTGTATTAACTTTGCTTGCACACTAGTGTTCAATTCTAGAAGATCGGCATCAGTGGCGCACCCAGGGGGGGGGGGGAGCAAGGGGCCCTGCCCCCCCCCCAAAGAAATAGAAATTGCATTATGAATATTTATTTTGCATTATAAATATTTTTGTCCTTTCATCTCGGTCCTCCCCATGCATTATAAATATTTTTATCCGTTCATCTCGCCCCCCCCCAAGAAAAAATCCTGGGTGCGCCACTGATCGGCATACATGCGGGCCGCTAGACGAAAATGAACAGTTTATCAGAGGCGGGGATTTTTTACAAATGCCTAGACCTGAACAGTGAGACCTCGTCAGTATCTTAACCCTTTTCTTCGTTACTTTCTTTAGACACTTAAAAAAAAATAAACTATTATCAGCGATACTGCATCGAAAATATAATGAAATCAGTGAATAATAAAATTTTCCAATATCTCAGCAACGGCAAAACGTGTGTTAGGAGTGAGGGATAAAAAAAATGTAGATTTATCTTTTTCGAAAAAAAAAAAAAAAGTTTTATGCGCACCATTTTTAAAGGAATCTTTATAAAATTAAAATATATAACCTTTAAAGTGAAAATCGTGAGCGATATTGTTCTTATGACGCTAGCTTTTAAAATTGCCGATTAATTGAGTTTCACAAGAAAGGTTTGACTACCTACACACACAAGCTTACGGCTACAGCTTAGAGTCATACAAAACATGTTAGAAATGAAATGATTTGCAATATATGGTGCAAATTTTCCAGATGTACAAAGTTTACAAATTACTAAAAAAACTATTTGGTTGATATTTGTGAATCTGACTCAAAAATAAAAGTATAATACTTTAGTTTTCGGGTAAATACTTTTACAGAGACATAACATTAAAACTTTGATAATATATTTTAAATAAATATAAAGTTTATTTTAAATAAATAAATATATATATATATATATATATATATCTTACTATTAACAGCTTTAGGTAAACAAACGTATGTTATTTAGTGAGCAGACACGGCGACGGGCTAATCTCGCGAACCGAGCATAGCAGGATATCGCGACTGGTACCCATGGACGCGGACGGACTAGACGCGTGCACTGATACCATCCTTAACTTTCAAAACTTTAAACTTTTTTAATTATTAAATTAAAGCCGCCGAACTCAAAAGAAGCGGACAATAGAAACAGCTGTCATTCTGGGTGGGCCAGCTCCTTTCCGTATCGCAAATTTCCACTGTTTTCGTGCATTCAAAATTAAACTTTTCCGCCCACTAATCGACAAATTTTTTATTTCCGTGTGTTCTACAACTCTTCATCTTTAAGGATATGCACATTTTTAAAAAGTTAAAAATGTTTTTCACTGCAAACGAAGCTTTTTCTCCAAAGCAGTTTTCCGAATTTCACGAAATCGACAATTTTGATGGACAAATATTTCTGTTTCCTGCACCTATTAATGTCAATTTTACGATTTATCGGCATTTTCTAGATGTTCAGCTTCCAAAATATACCAAATACATTTAATAAAAAAAAAACTTTATCATTCTAAAAAAGCGTACTTACAAAACTCACTTTTGAAATTTCCCGCGCTGATCGCCATTGTATCTTAATGCAACTTGAATGCCGAGTTCGCAATTTTTCGAATTATTATTTTACTCACTAATAATTCCAGCAAGTTCGTGAAATTTGTTTCCAATTAATGAGGAAGTGATGAGGATTCTTCCGCCACCAATTTTGAATTCATCAGAACTGTCTTTCTATTTTTTTAAGCACCTTTTCCCCCACGAGATTTAATATTTACATTCGGCCATGTTGTCAAAAGTAAAAATAATTAGTTGAGAACGAGTATTTAATAACTGAAATCCAAAAATAGTTTTAAAGTACCAGAAATAATTTTTGTTTTAGGAAATGAGAAGTTAAAACCTTTAGAATATTTTCTAATTGAATGAACTTCTTTTTTGCTTAAAAAGCAAAATTTGAAACCGGAAATTTGAAAGAATTATTTCAAAAGCCAAAAACCGAAATTTGAAAAAGAGAATTTTAAATAATTATTTCGTTTTTTTGAAAATTCTAAAATAATTTTAGAAGTGATTAAACAGCTTTTAATCTTTAAGAAATGAAACTATTTCATTTTAAATAAAAAAAGTAACACATCGGGTTGCCACTCAGCTAGTATGTATGTATATATATATATATATATATATATACACAATTCTATCTGGCATCCTCTCAAAACAACCACTTATTTTTCGGAACCATTACTGGCCGTCATAGAGAATTCAACCCCTATTCGACGGCCACCCCTCAGAACGGCCATTTTTTTCGGGACCATGACTGGCCACCCTATAGAAGTATCACTGTATGTATAGATATATATATATATATATATAACATAAATCTGGTCTTTAATGGAAATTTTCAATTAGGGACCAAGTATTACCTCTTTTATACATAACAGCATTTGCCAATACGAATAACTTAGTATTATTTTATAATTCCACTATCAGCTTTTGCCACATTAAAGAACCAATTTTAAGTGTGACATATCAACTTAAAACATAAAATTGAATTTTTTGAATTTTTCGAACATATCAACATCTGCTATAACGCCACACACACACACACACACACACACACACACACATATATATATATATATATATATATATATATATATATATATATATATATATATATATATATATATATATATATATATATTTGTACAATTTTTAATGTCTGGAGATCATAAAAATTTTGTAAATTTCTATCATCTGAAAATATTGTTTCCAAAAATGAGGTTTTCTGCAACGATCTGAAGAATGTTCGGATTAAAATAAGATAATACAAAACAAAAACAATATATATACAGAGGCTGTTCACACATTTTTTAGACCATGTATATTGTATTCACAAAACTAAATTACATAAAATTCTTGTGTTTTAAATGTTCTATTTGACATCCCTTATTCTGAACTATCTTTCGGCACCGCAATTTCCAGGATAATAATGCCTTTTGAAGTGTCAGAAGAGGTATTCTATCCCATTCCTCCTCAACAGCTTTCCAGAGTCCTGTAAGGGTTTTGGGACGACGTTTGGATAATGCAGATTTTAAAAGTCCGAAAGCACAAAAATCCATAGGTGATACATCGGGAGATTTAGTAGGGATATCAGTGAAGGGTATGGCCTTGATACCAGTTTTTGTTCCATTTCTTTTAGGAAATTTACAGTGGATTTTGATATGTGACTGCTAGCTTTGTCCTGATGGAGTCTCACAGATTGATGGCACTGTGGGTAAAGCGATGGTATTTCATTCAGAAAAATTGGCGATAAAATATGTTCCTGATAGTATTTGGAGTTAATCTTGACATTTTTTCCCACTCTCTTTATTTTTAACTTGCCATTATAAGAAAAACCAGCAACAATCATGAATCCCTTAGAAAAACTTTCTTTCGATTTTTGAACCATGTACTTAAATTTTTTTCTCCCCTTTTATGATAATAAATGGCTCTTTTTTTGTTGCAATCATTTAAATGCACCCATGATTCATCTATTGTGACAATTGTTTTCCATTTTTCTTTGGATAAGTGTTTCTCATATAGAATTCTGCAGCGTGTCCTGCGTTCAGCGATATGATTTGGAAGAAGACGATGCACATTGCGTTTTTTTTCGCTTTCTTAAGATTTAAATCAACGTTTATCATTTTGTTTACAGTGGACACCGAGCATTTTAATGTTTTTGCAACTGTCCTTTCACTAGGGGGATTTTCTTTTAACATTAAACAACGTACCTTTGCAATAGTCGTAGATGTCCATTTTTTCCTTGGATACTGGTTTGGAATTTTTGTCCCACTTGAGGCTCCAATTTGACGTTTTTTTCCTTTCTTGTTGACGATATTACCTATCGACGCTTTAGATATCACAAAACCATGACTCTCACATCGTTTTTGGATAACGGAGTATGCATATTTCTCTTCGGAAAGAGCATAAATGTAGCCTTCGAACCACTGCTTTGTTAAAAACGCCATTTTGAATAAAAACAAAACTTTCAAGCCGTAGACGATAATTTTGACTTTTAAAAACATTGTACAATTGCAATTATTTATTTTGCAGCAAACGATTTTTTATTACCGCTTACCAAAATCGTCTAAAAAATGTGCGAACAGCCTCTGTATTTTAAACATTTTTTTAAATTTTATTATTTGTTTCTTACAAATATAGAAAAGAAGCTCTTCCAAATTGGAACATGGAGATTCATTAGCATCAAATTGAAGTCAATTTCCTGTTTCTTTACAGGCTATAATTTCGTTTAGATGCAAAGGTAATTTAAAATGTAAAACTTTCTCCCGAGATCTCTAGACAAAATTTAATAATTTTTACTATCCTTTTCAGCCCCTCTACAATTCTATACAAACTATCAACACTGTTAGTTGAATAAGTTTTAACAGTTTAACAACCTTTTTTACTGAATTTCATGCATTTTGTACATTGCTTATATATTAGCTCTATTTGAATGAACTATATCGTGATCAACAGGTTAAAATGAGTACTACAGGTAATAGGAAATCAGCTGACAGATTTCATACTGAAATACTAAATTTTCTTTCCCTTAATTTTCAGGGTTTGCAGATAATCTCTATATATAAAATGCGTAGGTATGCGGCACAAAAATAGACGATATTTCTGCACTCCGAATGGCAACGGCTACAACTACCGGATGTAAACATTAGCGGCCGTCCCCGCACGTGTGTGTAGTGGCTCGACGATAGCACGTAATTTGGTACAATTTAATTGCTGTATTTTACTCTTGAATAATTTTAATTTATTCATTTGATATGATTAAGTGGAGATATCTGAATTGCGAACAGAGAGTACATACAGAGAGTGATGTAATCTACACTATATTTTAGTACTTGCTGAAATTTTACTCCTTTCTATAAGGTGAAGAAATTTTCCCAACAATTTCTTATTTGATGTAATGATAAAGTGTAGATATCTTCATTTTGAAAAATAGTACATACAGAGAGGGATGCTATTTTTAAAATCATTGGTGTCGGGTTTCTCAGTCTTATCTTTAACTCTGTTCTGAAGTAATGGAAATTCACATTTTTTAATCATGATGTTTTAGAATCAGCCTTATAGTGAATTTAGCAATGATTATAATTTGTTTGGCTAAACTCCCACTAACTTTTAACAACGTAAATTTATGTTGACAAGTAATGATAACATTCCTTACATATGTTACTTTTAGTTGAATTGTTTTGCAAAAGAATATATATAACTAAAAGTGACCATGTTGGTCAGGCAGAGGCTAGTTTGAGATAAAGTTCCAGATCAACGACGCAAAAAAATCAATTTTTAAAAGTTTCAATATTATATTTCATTAAGTTTTAATGCTTTCTGAAAGCAAATTTAATAAAATCTATCACCCCAAATTTTTATATGTAATTCGAATCCCTTCAAAGTTAAAAAAAAAACTCGTTTAATAATAAAATAGAAGGTTTCAATAAAGTACACATTGATTATACTAATTGATTTGTACATTAGATAAGAAAAAAAAAATTCCCTAGTTCTACATATGAAACCATTGATATAACATATGTAATAAGCCATTTACATTAACTTCAAAATAATATGCCAACATGCGTATTATTTTGAAGTTAATGTCATAATGCAAGAAAAAGTGAAAAAAAGGTTACTAAACAATTATACATTTTACTGGACGATTTATTTTTTTTATTTTGTGTGGATTAATAAATCCAATAAGATACAGTATGGGGAGGCATCAAAAGAGAAAATTGTCATCTAAGATTACTAGCGACGATTTAATTCATGAATCGTCGGTAGTAAATCGTCGCAGGTATTTCACGTTATTTCCAGAAAATGTTACTATAATAAAAATTTTCAAAAATTTTGTATCCAATTTTTGCAAATTTCAACTGCTTTACATCCAAGTAATGAAATGTCGCCTTGACAGTTTCCCCTGGCAATTTATATATACACTGCTCAAAAAAATTAGGGGAGCAAGCAAAGTAGTTAAGAAAACCGTGCGAGACAGTCACGTATTGGCATAAAATGGATAGTACACGCGTATCAATGCGCAATAGAGAAAAAAAGACGTAAAAAAATTTGTAATTAAGCTTTAATTCTTTGAAAATATGGAAAAAACATGAAAAGATGATTTAGGGCAACAATTTGGTTACATGTAAACCATAAAAAAAAGTATTGTTTAGAAATGATGCAAGATTTTTAATATGGCGTGTGGTCTCCTCGAACATCTAAGACTGCTGCACACCTGTTTTGCATGGATGCGATGATGTTATCGATAAGACTTTGGGGAATACTGTTCCACTCCTCAAGAAGTGCAATCTCCATGTCTCGGAGAGTAAAAGGAGGCCTTGGTCTCGCAGCAATGCGTCGTCCGAGCATGTCCCAAACATGCTCGATTGGATTCAGGTCAGGAGAGCACGCTGGCCATTCCATACGCTGTATTGTTTCAGCTTCAAGCATGTTCTCCACAAGACGAGCGGTATGCGGTCTGGCATTATCATGCTAGAAAACAAAGGAATCTCCAATGACTGCAGCGTAAGATATGACATGAGGTCTCAGTATCTCGTCTGCATACCTTCGGGCCGTCAAAGTACCATTCCGTATGATATGCAGGTCCGTACGTCTACCTATGCTGATTCCACCCCATACCATAAAACCAGCTCGTCTGTATTGTGACCTTTCACGAACGAATGTGGGGTTATTTCGAGTGCCCCTTTCCCTCCATACCAAAACACGTCGGGTGTCAGACTTCAGACTGAATCGGGACTCGTCTGTAAACAGCACTTGGCTCCAATCATGTTGCTCCCAATCTCGATGTTCAGCAGCCCATCTTCTTCGGGCCGCACGGTGGCGTGAGGTCAACGGAATGCAGACCATTGGCCTACGTGCATAGAGACCTCCCTGATGAAGTCTATTACGTACTGTTTGGCTTGACACCCTTCGTCCTGTTGCCAAGAGCAACTGTCTTTGCAGCTGAGTAGCATTGTCTGTTCTGTTTCGACGAGCTGTTAACAGTATATACCGGTCATCAGTTTCTGTAGTGGCGCGTGGCCGATGTTGCTCTGGTCGACGTCTAACATTCCCTGTTTCTTGGAATCGATTCCACAGCCTTGCAACGACACTTCTGTCGACTCCAACAGCGTCCGCGACACTACGTTGTGTTTGCCCGGATTCAAGTCTGCCTATAATACGCCATGGCATGGATTCCGGTAAATCACGTTGTTGAGACATTTTCAAGTCACCTTTTCTCAAAAAGAATAACTGAGCAATCGAATTTCACAGTTAAGGCAGTGAAACAGACGTTTCTGCAACATCCCGATTTCCGCCCTTATGATCTTTTTCTGATTTTTGACGTCATGAACTTTGATTTGCATATGAAGTTTTCTTCTTCTGTTTCCTGCTAGGCTTTTAAATTATGGATGATTTATTTTATGTTACTTATCGGTGTAAGTATTTGCGTAATTTCGTTAAAACCATGTGCTTCCCTAATTGGTTTGAGCAGTGTATATATATATATATATACATACATAGCGAAATCTCGATCGATCGTCCCCCGAATCATCGTTTTTCCGTATCTGTCGTTTATTTCACCCAGTCCCGACGATCATAAAGCTTTCTTATGTTCCCGCCTCTATCATTTTCCCACATTTATCGTGCAGTTCAGTCGGTCCCTCGAAAAACGATAATAGAGATTTCACTGTAAATATATATATATATATATATATATATATCGTAAAATATCGAGTATAATACGCACATTTTTTTAAAATTTTAGTCCGCAAAATTGAGGGTGCGTATTATACTCGCGTAGAAAGAAAAAGTAGTTTTAAACATTGGATAACGAACGTACAGCAGCAGTAAGGCATTGTCGCAACACGGGTGCGTCCACATCTGCACTCCGTGATTCATCCACCCGTTTACTAAGCAGGTATTTCATTTAAACAAACGGAACTCACAGTTCGTATCGTCAAGTGATGATGATGGCGATATATATATTACAACGGCAACAATAATTTTGGCATGGACGCAACAACAATAGATGAGCAGTATTCTAGTGAAAGTGATTAAGACTGATAATTTGACAGTATTGTTTGTATTGAATTAACAATTCAAGTTTTTTTTCCCTACCGAATTTGACGTTTTCGTTTCTTTTTATTGCAAATTTCATTTATGTCAATAAATATTTGTGCAATTTTTAAATAAAATATTGAAAAGTGATAGGTGTGTATTATAGTCGAGATTTTACGGTGTATATATATATATATATATATATATATATATAAATAATGTGTGTGTGTGTGTATAAGTAAAAGAGTGCGACCGTGGAGCGTGCGTCTTTCTTGTTTGTGTAAGGGAAGTTAAGATTGAATTAACCTTTTCTCAGAACTGCATACTCGACGCTTCTTAAGTAATAAAAAAGGAAAATAAATAAAAAAAATTACACTAAGAGATTTTTTTCAATGAATTTTAAAAAGAAAATGACTATATCTTATCACGAACGTTTTAATGGCAAGGATACACCAAAAGCGATTCCACCTCACTTAAGATATCTAGAATATCCGAAATCTACTTGATTTTCATTAAGTCATGAGAGTCACGCAAACAGTTTTGACAGATTTCATTCAGTGCCAGAAAGCTGATTTTAAAAATAAATATAGTAATTACGCTTATTAGTTTACCTCCAAATTAGATAAATAAAAACAATGATACAGCTAAAAAATATTTTCTCTCAGTATCCTCCTCACCCCTAACCCCACGTCTTTACGTAGAAAACTATTTTCCTGGTATAAACCACGGTGTTCAACAAAGCAGTTTCGTTTGCATTTGACCCTTGAATACGTTTTAAATACTGTGTAACGTTCCCAGGGTAGCCTTGTCCGTTAACGATAATGAAAATGGCGAGACGTTAAGATCAGCAATTTAAGTTTTATAGATGATATGCATTTGTACTGATAGACAGCAAAGATAATCACAGTCAAGCGTACAAGTGCTCTCCGCAGAAGGTGTTGAGTACGCTCTTAAGGTGAATATCAAATTTCTGCTGTTCCCTGTAAAAGATTACTTCTGCTTCATAAGAATTGAAGTTTGTCTAGTGTATAGGAGAAAGATAAATATTTAAACCTAATTAAAATTTATGTTTAGCTTGAATATTATTCTGGTTTAATCCTAGCTCTTGTGCATGACTGAGAGGCTAAGTTAACAAGAGTACACAAAAATAAATTTAACATTCTCAGAACTGCATTTTGTCCTACTGAGCAGAAATTTTGTCAACATCTTCGATAAGAATGAAATAAAAATTTAACAAATTTTAACGCATCAAAACTTTTTAAATTATCTTTCGTTTATCAGATGATGCAGTCTCCCAACTTTAATTTTATTAAAAACAGCCATGATGTCACAACTTGATTTTGAAATATTTGAATTCTAGAAATGTGATCTAGAAATTTTAAAATGATCAGCTTAACTGCTTGAAGTCTCCCAGAGTGGTGACATTTAGGGACTGAGTAACGTCTTTTTTAATGACAACCAAATTCTCTGTATGGCTCTCCAGTAAGGCTACAGACACTGCAGATACATGTACTATTTAAAACGACATGAAAAAGAAATATACACGAACAAATAATATTTCTGCCCTCACAAGAGAATCACGATACATCATAAAGAGAAAAGGGAAAATAACATCCCTCTCTCCAAAAAGGATGATCAATTGTACGGTTGTTGGCTAAATCGGCCCGGCAAAATTAAACATCGCATTCCAATTCTTAAATGCACATGTTCTAAAATCCGTAAGTGAATTAAGCAATAAGTTTATTCAATTATTTAACCCTGAGAGGATAGTTATCAAAACACTTGTCTTCACTTATAAGTTTCAGTTCTAACTTTGAGGTATGACGTTAGAATTCCACATGGAAAAAGAAACAAAAAATTCTGCCAACAAAAGCAGAAAGTGCAATGGCTGTAGCAAGAAAATTAGCACCGTTGTTTCAACAATCCGTAGAAATATCAACATTGACATTTCTACGGACGATACAAACCAATGTCTAAGGTAAAACTGGAATTAATAATTCCGCCGACAAAACACACAGCCAGTGTTAATTCAAATTGGCTGGCGGGTCGTCTGAAGCCCTATAATAATCTTAAACTTTACAAGGGTAAACAGACCGGGAACTACGCTTTAAAACCGATATCGAACGGATGCAAACAGCAATGCAATACGGGGCTCGAACCTGCAAAATCTGGAACCGAAGGTTTGTGACCTTGCAGTTTGTTCACCACCCGACTCTCATTTCAACAGGGTGAGCGGTTAGTACACTGTACGATAAATGCGGCTCCACAGAGGAGATGCGTCATTTATGTCTGACAAATTGCGTTTTTTACTCTAAAAACTTCCTTTACAAGAGTATATCGCGTAGTGTATTGTATAGCAGTGCTCCGCAACCGCTGTGCCGTGGCACACTAGTGTGCCGCGAGGTGATCTTGACTGTGCCGCAGTGATTTTATCGATTATGATAATAAAAAAATTAACCACCGCATTAAATAGAAATTTTTCTAAGTAAAATATTCCTCTAACTTTTTGTCAATATGTAATTTTTCTGGGTCGAAATTATACACAAAACAAAAACATGTTGTTAGCCATACATTGTATGTATGTCCGAGCGTCATATTTCTGGATTTCAGTTAAGAAAGAATATCCACAAATTTCTGACAAGGCCATTGCAATTTTGCTCCCATTTTCGACGACATACTTATGCGAACGAAGTTTTTCAACACTGGTTCTAATTGAAAATGACAAACGATCATATTTAAAGGGCCTTGACCATGAACTGTAGCTCTTTCTATTATAGAGCCAAATATAAAACGCACATTTATCAAAACAATCTCAAATATCTCATTAATAAATTAGTTATGTTTAAATTAACTTTGATTTATTAGGCTTAAGTAAAGACCAAAAAGCAAATTTTAATATAAAAATTTAAAGAGAAATTTTTTTTGCTTGTAAACTATAATTTTACATTTTTGTTCTTGTGTTGGTGTACAGTTCAAAATTATTTATATAAAACTTAAATGATTATAATTATCTTGATACATAGAGCTATTTTGTTGTGTTTTATATCTAATAAAAACATATACGTATTTATTGTAATTTATATATTTTCTTGTGGTGTGCCACGGAATTATCGAAAAAAAAACGTTGTTGTGCCGTGGAAGATAAAAGGTTGTGGAGCTCTGTTGTACAGTGTCATAACTTATTTGAGAAATTCAACTCACTGCTAATGAGATGTTAGATAGTTGAAAACACTTAGATAGTTAGATAGTTAGATAGTTAAAGATTTCAGCTGAATCACAACACCTGTGACAAATATGAGAATTAAATCTCCAGACTATCTCAGTTATATGCAAACATTTCGAGTTCTCAGAAGTGTAATCCACTAAGTGATGAAACCATAAATTAAGGTTAAGCAAAATGACTATCCTTAGTAAATATTTGGGCTTTATTTTACAGCTGTATATTCATTTACATATATTTAGAAGAACTCCAAATGTGTTTTCGCCAATCCAACCCCATACTTTCTCAACTGTTGCAATGAAATATTTCAAACTTCATAGGCCTATACATATGTATTGGCCATATGCATGTATATGGTGGTTTCATAATGTACAAGAATGTATGAAACCACCATATATATATGCTGATACTATTTTATTTTATTTGTGTGTTGGAAAAAATCAGGCATGAGCGAAATATAGATACAGAAAATAAACTGAAAGTTAAAAAAAAAGGGATATCTAATGTTATTAATCCAACACAGAAAATGCTTCGGCTAAGTAGCATTTTAGTAAATATGTATGGTAAAGTGATAAAAGTAAATGTTATTAAATTAAATGTCACAATGAACGAGGGGTAAAGATATACATAGCTTCAAACTAGAATTTGCTTAAATGCAAAGATGAAAATTAACCATGGTGCCACTGATATGTCATATAGAACACAAGAAAAATTAGCTGAAAAAAGGCAAGGAATTTTTATTTTTTTCTCTTCTGAAATAAAAACCAAATTCAAAATTAAGGAGGTAATGAAAAGTACATTTGGAGGGAATGTTAAATTAAAATACAGAACTTTCTAAACGTCACTACATAAAAAGACAGCAAACTGAATAGAACATGAAAACTTTCCTAAAATATTCTCATATTGGAAAGACTTTAAATGAAAAATAAATGAAGATCACAAATTACATTCAACTCAGAAAAGAATAATTGAAATTTTATTGACAATAATGCTTTCATAGAGGGTTTAGATAAAACTTAAAACTGTCAGTTATAAAATAAAATAACTCTATTAACAAGAAATAATTCATTTTACAACTTATGATAATCACATGTAAATTTTCTTAACAGAAATTGATATCAGAATTTCTGACATCTTGCAATCAAAACAAAAAAATATATATAAAACACACTTATGTGTTGATAAAACCTCACTATTAAACCTTTTAACTTCATATTTATTCATAAGAATATTTATAAATACATTTAAAATTCATTTTGTGAAAAATGTGTCACATATATTAGCAAAGTAATACATACAGCACACTACATATATAACAACAACAACAACACTTTTTCCAGAAAGGAGGTGGGCAGTTACAGAGTGTGAGAGAATAATTTTCTTTTTAAAGGTTCAAATGAAATGTCATTGATAAAATATTTTATTCCTCTAATTCATTACATTAAAAGCCTAACAAAATGCTTCATAATAAAGCTCATTGCACATTTAGGTGAGATACAATTACACATTGAAAACAAAAGATAGTTATGATTTTACACATTGATTAAACAATAGGATAATGCGTAATGCCTGTTCAATATGAATTAAAAGAAAGGCACAGTTTTACTCAAGGAGAGTTCCTTTTGTAATAGCAAAGTGATGGAGGTCCTGGGGGAAAATTAATTTATACAAGGCAGCTTTCTTAAGGCAGAAAATCCACTACTAATCAAGTAATGGATTGTCTTCAAACAAGTCAAAGAGTTAAATACATGCAAAAGCTTTTTATGTACAAAATTAGTATTTTAAATCAAATATTCAAACAGTAACACATATTGAAGACACATGAACAATGAAACAATTTGATTGTGGGAAAAAAATGTCAATTTTACAGAGCAAATACTTGATCAATGGTAGGAAAAAAATTGAATTTTAAAACTGCTGTTTGAAACATATTATATACAGATAGCTATTGATGAAATGCATACAACATAATGGAATTATAATGCAAAAAATTAGAAAGGTGAATTTCAAATTATGAAATCTGTTTTTAACTTGATAATCTATTGCAAACAAAACTTTTCACAAATAAAATAACAAGTGAAATGTGAAAAGAAACATATATAGCCATATTAAATGTGTTTTTAATATACCTTGACTTCCTTTAATAATTTAGCAAGTATCAACAATAAATAGGTATTTAGTTATACATTTTTTTTTCTCATTAGTAATAATGGGTATTGGCTTATTAAGAAGTATGAAAAACAACTCTTTTGAGTTAAGCAATTTTATCAAAGGCCAGTGTACTTTTGAGTACAGTAGTAACTTTTCATGAAAAATGACATAATGATGAGCAATTTAACAAGCATGGAGATCATGATAAAAAAACACATTCAAGCTCCAGAAAAATGACTAGTTGTTCATAAAAAATAAATAAAAAGTTTCTTTGATGTTGACTAGAAAAGATAAAATTAAATATTTAGGCTTAATATAAACGTAAAATTCAGCTTACAAAAGCCTTGGATTTTAAACCCAAAATGCTGAGATGGATTTTCCTACATTATATGAATAGTAACACACATTTTAATAGGGAAAAATTTAAAAAGTAAGCAAATAAAGAACAATATATCATCTATAAACATTTTGATAATTACAAACTTTTTATACAGTTATATTTTTTTAACTCATGTAAAATCAGTACAGTCACTGAACAAAAGTTATATCCCTCCCCCTGATAATGTTCAATGCAATAATCTATTACATTTAATAATTAAATAAAACATTCAGCAACTATTATTATATAATGAATTTTTTTTTAATTTCTAAAGTAAAACACATATAGAACATATTAAAGTATAATTTATAGAAAATGTACTTTCAGTAAACAATAAGATCACGTAAAAACTTTTTTACTTTTCTGTTTTTGCATCAGAAGTCTTTATATTGACTAGAATAATCATTAACCCTTTGGTAAGAACATGATTCTTTTTCTGTTTAGTGGGAACATCTGCCTGGAAGGCAAATATAGATTGAATATCTATATTAACCATCACAGGTTATATTACAGTTTGTTTTGTATAGGCATTTAGTTAGTCGAACGAGTGATTGGGTTGGGATTTTTAAGTTTTGCTCTGATTAATCTAATTTTTACCTGAACCATAGAAGTCTGGCATCATGAATCAACCTTTCATACTGAAGACAAGATGTTGACTGAATCATGTGTAGACTCATAGTACCCAAGGGTGGGGGGTGGGTGGGGGGTCCAGTGTTGAATAGAGAAACCATAGCTGCCTGAGAGGTAGATGTTCTCAGCGAAGGGTTAAGAATAAAATCAGAATTCAATAAACACAATTTCTTATACATTTAAAAACTTTTATCATAAATACATTTTTTCATCAATGTATTTTCACTATAATTTATTATATTAAAAGCTCATCGAAAGGCATATAAAATAGGATTAACACATTTAAGAGTCCTTACAGAGCTCTTCATAACCGACAGCATCTTGTAATTCCTGTAATTGTGTTACTGCTCAATGAAAGGCCTTTGTTATGCAGATCTGAGATAAGAATCAATAGAGCATTACTCTAGTATCAAAATCACAGATTATCTATCACGAATTATGAAGGCAAGGCACAAGTCCTTCTCAAAAAGGCAAATTCTAAAAATTATTACTTATTGCTACTACTGTCAGAAACACCTATATTAGAATTATCCGAATCAGCACATATATCAAAAGAGTTCGCACTGCCATCAAAGAAGTCATTACCAGTGTCAAGTGCCTAGAAAAACAGAAAAAGAATGTTAGAATATAATTTTTCAATAGCTCATACAAGTTTTAAAAGCTGAGCATTTATTTAACTATGCAAATATGTTTAGTAGTTTGCATGGTTTTCAAAAACATTTTTTAGTGCATGGGATTCATTTAAAGGAGGTTGTGATAAGTTAAGATTAAACATGATCCTGAGAAGCAAGAGGTCCAGGTTTGACCAGGTCAGCTTAGTCATTTTATAGCAAAAGGAAAAATATCACAGTCATTATTCTATAAATGTAAAAAAATTTAATGAAATATATAAGCATGAAATCTGAAAACTACTCTTAAAGATTCTAGCTATATTCCTCACAGAGAACAGATTATATTCAAGATGAAAGGAATCATTCCTGCTCCCCAATTTATCACATTCTAGGACAAATTATTCTTCTGAATGCATGAATTATGTTCATGGTTGTATACTAGTACTTAAGAGTGGTTACATAGACCTTTCTACATTATACACATAGACTCATGCATGTA
Source organism: Dolomedes plantarius (assembly GCA_907164885.2). NCBI lineage: Eukaryota > Metazoa > Arthropoda > Arachnida > Araneae > Dolomedidae > Dolomedes > Dolomedes plantarius. The sequence goes on from OU015494.1 coordinate 162,416,342, forward strand.
GATTTTGAAGCCTTGAACAGCAATACTTTTTAAATATAAACATCATATTTTATGATTTATTATGAAAGAACAAAATGTACTAAAGACATAATCAGTTGTCTCAAAAACTCAAAACACATTTAACTTTTACAATTTTTTATGCAGTTCCTCACTCAGTGTATAATGATAATTTACAACAATTACACTAAAAAATAAATACCATTAAACTTTGTAAAAAATGAAAACATAAAATTTGAAAACATATTGTTAGTTATTAAGTGCATGATAATTAATCAATCAAATGATTAAAAGATTAGCTAAAACTCCAAACAATTTGATTGCTAAAAAGTTATGCTATAAAATCATTAAAAAATGAACAATTTTCAAGCAAATATAATTATAGAACATATGTTGGTTCAATAAATTAATAGTTGAAATCCCAAATTATGATGCAACAGTACTGTTCTGTAATTATATAACATTATTTTTGATTAAAACTTAGCAATATTATAATGTAAATAAATTATTACATGTTAAAATTTTACAGAAATTTGAAAAACAAGATAAACAATCAATTAGTTTTGTTAATACATCTCATGACTCAAACAAAAAATTCCTCTCCTCTTGCATTATTTCTAACTATGACTGCTGAGAATAAACAATTTTTCCAGTACATGTTACTTACTACATTCCAGTCTCAATACAGATATAACCGAGTAAAAAAATGTGATTTAAAAAATCATGGCATATTTTACTGAAACTCCAAAATGAACACAAATTTGACCTCAATTAGACTGTGTGTGACCTGTGCCTGGAATTCTTTCAGACCAGCTCTATAGATAGCTTCAGGCTGAGAACTATGGCTCTGGTATACAATGGCACTACAAGGGTTGGAGTTCGACTTAGCCAAGCACCCCCTCAATTTTGACCAAGCACCACCAGGGGTATCATCTGGAGGGATAATTTTCCCCTCCCACTGACCACATGTAAGGACTTTCCGACCAATGGAAATAACAACCCACACCTAGCATACACGCATGTGTATTCAATGGCACTTCTTGGGATTTGAAGTGAACACCCTCTGTCCGAAGCCCAACACACCACCACTAGGCTGCCTCAGGCCTAAAATTAGACTCTAGACCAGTGGTGCACAAACTGTGGAAAAAAATTGGAGGGGTTGTGGATAATTTGAAGCAAATTTATCTAAATGAAATACAAATACATATTAATGTTTAAATATGCAGTTTCAGTCACACGAGATTTGCGAAAATCAAGTGCAGAAGGTAAGCAAGACATTTTTTATTGCTATTATGCAATGTGAATATATACCCTATGGCTACATTTCATTGATTTTTTTTTTAAAATTGCCAAAATTTGCTTATTAATTTATTTTTATTTCCTTTTAACATTTTCATAATTTTTTTTAAAAATTTTTCTACTACCAAAAACTTTGATTGGGAGTCGAGTGATTTTTTATTTAAAGAAAGTGGGCCACAGTCAAAAAAGTTTGCACACCACTACTCTAGACATACAAAAATGACTCGAGTGAAAAAAGTAGGGGAAGGAAAAACTTAAGTAAAATAAATATAATTACTTAGACAAAATTAATTTACAAGAGGCATAAATAATTTTTTAAGAATGAAATCTCTAATCTGTTGAGTTTTTTTCCTTTATATATTATACATTCAAGTTGATATTTCATAATACATCTATAATTTTACTATATTTTACAAAATTAGTAATTATTCCAAAATATAAGGAAATTTAAATGATAGATGAAATATCTTAAAATAGGAACTACAGTTCAGTAATGGAAAATGAAATTTCCCAGGTGGTAAGGGATTGACAAAATAAGTAGCAAAAACAACACAGTGTTCATCGTTGAGTGATATGTAATACTAGATTGATAGTATTATTTTTTGCATCAATGTTACATGATGGCAACACAAAAAGCTATCTTTGTTTTGGCTGTCTAAAGTAGGGAGAAGAATCTCCAGATTTAATTTTTGGAGTGAAGTATGCATATATCTCCTTCTAATTTCCCTTTTCTTAGATAGTTGTGCTTTATCACAGACTCTCCTTAATTTTAAAATTACAATTCAGTTTTAAAACAAGTATCTATACATGATTTAGGTTTATTTCATTAATATCAAGTTATTAATTTATTCTCTACTGAGACATAAAGAGCACTCACATTCAAAATTAAAACAACTGAAACTGTTAACAACTGAAATTCCATTTAAATACTTAAATCACTGCATTATTTATATAGACATGTAGAAATGAAAAGAAATTTCACTTAAAAATTTCTAAACAGGTAAAGAAAGCTGTACCTCAAGTTCTTGCATAACTTTGTCAAAAAAGTCTGTAGGATTCTTCTTATATAGGACCGCATTTTTTATTGCATCATTAAAAAGCTGAAGGAAAAAAAAAGAGTTAAATTAGATTAATAGGCAGCTGCTAAGTTGGAGTTAACGAAGAAGAAAAAAAAAAAGCTTCATTAAAATTTGCATTCTGTTTTCAACAGTTGGATCAAGAAAATATCTGCAAACTAATAAATAATCTGCCACTAAATGAATTTTTGAAGCCATAAAAGAAAAAGAAGGGGAATAAATTTTATCTCATGTTACTCTGTTTTCACCTAGTATCATTTTCAACTTTTCATATTTAAAAATCTAAAAGACAGATAGAAATACTGCTGTAAATGAAATATTATACATACCTTCCACATTCTGAAACAATTTTGTCATTTTTGTCATTAATTTGTCCCCAATACATGAAATTCCCTGACTACAATTTAAACTATGAATTTCATTATCCTATTTATCTTTATTGTCACTATCCGGCAAAACCCAAAATTATAAATTTAATCAATTTTTTACTTCATAAGATACATATACAGTACATGTTCCACTTGCTCAATAATTGGGAGATGTACACATTTAGAAAATTAGGTGGTAGGCATATAAAGTATGCAATTGAAAAAGAAAATTTTGTTTTCATGATAGAAATTATCATTATAGTTATTGACTTTTAAAAACCTGAATATTATTTGATACTGGAGAAAATATTAAAAAATTAAAATTTAACTAAAATCAAAAACTACTTCATTTATTAGTACTAAAATCTTCTCATCATTTAGCTTGATTTTCTAAAATTAATTTTAAAGATTTATTAGAAAATCTTTAAAAGATTTATAAGATTTAATAGAAAGAAGATTTATTAAGTATATTTATTTATTAGAAAGAAGATTTATTTTATTTAGATGATTTATTAGATTAGAAAGATTTATTTTTAAAGATTTTTTTTATTTTTCACCTTCAAAAAATTGTCTCATTCCTTTATCTCATTTCTTAGCAACTAAAACTACTTTTATATTTAAATGATGCAAAAAGGGCAATTTTCAAATAGTTTTATATAAAAAAAACAAAGATTTTATAACAACATTTTACACACCTAAACTGTTGAAAATGAGAGAAATATCAAACTGATTATAGACAATATAATTTTTTCCCATTTGTAACTTTTTCTCCATATTTGACTGCTTTTCGCTATTTCAGGAATGATCAACATTTGAGCCTGATTTAAAATTTTAAAATGATGCTATTAGTGAAAAAATTCATACACATCAAGTATACATAAAGTTTGAATGCTAAAGTAAAATATTGACATTTAAATGATTTGGTAAAATATACAATCTATACCCTTAGATAAACTATAAATGTACAGGACCAAAAAACCATTACAAATCAATATTTCAAATACAATCCCATGAAACAATAAAAAAATTTAAAATCAATAAGTTATATTTATTAAGTACTGAAGTAACTATAGTATAAAATGCAATAAAAAGGGAAAGAAAACTGTAGCTAACAGCATGAAATTTTATACATAACTGTAACATTTTGAAGTGTAACGTCCAGTCTCATTTACAAAAAATAAAAAATCATTAGAATCATCTTGCTTAAGAAAATCAAAATAAACAGCAGCACTGAGTCTTTAGAATAAAATACTTCCATACTTTGCTGATAAAATACAACAAAGTGATCAACAGTGAAAAAGAAAATACATCTCATTTTCTCTTGATCAAAAGTTGTCTTACATAATACTACTGTTAAAGCTTATAAAATGTGATAGACATTTGCTCTTAAATTGCAAATTAATTATGAAAATTTTGTTTTACATTATTATTTTTTTCCTATTATTATTATTTTTTTTTTTTTGCTAGTTCTAGTATTTCCTTTTTTATCACATTTATAGTTACTGCAGTTATCCTAAAATACTATGGGTGATCTGCACTATGAAAAGAATCCATTAGCAGCTAGTAAAGAACCTATTTAAACTATAAAGTTAGAAAGGAAATGAAAATCCTGGCATATACTGCTTTTGACAGTAGCAATAAAGTTATAAGAAGCAATGAGATTGATAAAATCATCTCACCTATATGAATATTTGTAACAGATTCAAATCTATCACATCTAGAATGATTCATAACAGGAGTACTTTAAACACTAAACACCATTTTTGATAGATTTATTTTCATATGATAATTACAACAAGAGAGAAATAAATATCTCTAGCCATCATACACATAATTTGCTATTCTTTGGAAAGTATAGTGCCCCTTCCCTTACCAAAATCCCTTTTGCCCTTTCTTCTCTTTCCGAAATGTTTAACTGATATAATGAATATGTCCTAAACAAATAATAATCAATAGCCCAAAATACCAAGGCAGAATAAACCTCTGATAGAATTAGTGATCTAAGTTATTTCAAATGGCATATGTAAAAACATATATAAGAATTTTCTCAGATGGGTTAAACTATGATGAAACTGAAGAATAAAGTTTACACAGTGGGAAAGTTAAATCATACTGCACAGTTATAACAGATATAACAAAGTATGACAAGTATGGCCAGAAAACAAATTTTCAATCCTAAAACCTTCACAATGTTTCAATATGCCCTAATCATAGTACAACAATAAAGTTTTATAAATATTGTATTTGTATTACATTTTTAAAATCATGTTTACCTAAAGTGCGGCCCGCTGTAACATTATGCGTCATCAAAGTGGCCCGTGAAACCATTTGGGTTGGCCAGGCCTGGATTAAATAGTGATAATAAAATTTTGAAGAACAACGAAGGAAAAATGCTCTGACGGAGGTGACTCGCAATAGCCAACCTAACACTAAAAGCGTGAATAGAGAATAGGAGGCAAAACTAGAAAGGCCCAAAGGGAACAACAGCGCATAATTAGTGTGGGGGGGGGCGAAAACGCGAGTTAAACAAGATTAAGATAGATAATGGAGCCACAATTAGGTATCATAAACTTTGACTGGCTCAGAACCAATTAAACTTAGAAAGATGGCATCATCACAAATCCCAGACAAGGAGACGACTAGGTCTAAAATGGGGATGGTCGATTTTGAGAGGGAACAGTCGCAACCCTGGGTACAGAACCAACAACTGGATAAAGATCCTCATTGTTACTGTGCAACCCACCCTGTGGAACCTTCGTGTCCTGTGTTTGCCTAAGTGCACCACCCCAATGATGAGGACCGTGACCTCTAGGGTTGTACCAACTCAAGGGAGGCCCAGCTAACCTAACAAGGCTGCAGTTGATAGGTCAGAGTCCGAGGACAAGACCAAATCTCTTGACTTATGCAGGCCCCATGCCATTTTGTTCATCATAGCAGATTCCTAACTTGACTCAACTAACTTCACAAGCTGCAATCTGTGTGATGTCTATGCCCACATCAAACTCTTCCTAACAGTTACCGTTAACTTGTCAAAGTTACAATTGCAGTTAGATAGAAAAGAAAACGTGACTACAATATATATGAGAGAGATTCATGAAAATTTTTATTCTTGTAATGAGAGGAAAAAAAGTCTTTCTTATCAACATTTCATGTTGTTATTTCACCCAAACAAAGCATAATGTGTAAGCAGATGACTGCATCATGTTTTATGATCAGTCTGTTAACAGCTACCACTGTATAAAATGAACACTTAGCACTAATTTATTATTTTTAAAGCAGAATATGTTTTTGAAATTCAAAAGTTCTAATAATTTAGTTATGATTTTAAAACAAGGTATTATATAAAACGTCTACCATCATATAAGACAGCAATGTAGTTTACTTTTAAGTACAGAAAATGACTAAATGCAAAAGTTCAAAGAAAATTAATATTTGATAAGAGAACATTTAGGCTACAATTTTAAAATAAAGAAAATATCTCTATAGGTGTAGGTAAAATCAAAATAATATAAAGATGAATGTGTTGATGTATGACACAAAAATACATACTTACTTTAACAACATTTGTTCCATCTGATGCAGACACAAAATAAAGTGGCATTTTTAATTTCTGAGGCAGGTGAAATGATTTTTTTGTTACTGTGGGATTGGCTATAAGTAGAGATTAAAATATAATTACCCACAATCAATTAAACAGAAAATAAAGCAAATATTTCTATGCAAGACAATGAAGGAATAATTCTACATAAAAGCCGCGATGTAAGCTGCCAACAAGGTAAATCTATAACAACATAGAATGTAGTAAAATAAATATTATTAAAACACAAAAAGAGCCAATAAAATTAAAGAAAAAGTTACTGCTCTTCACAAACTAAAATATTAGAATATTTAAAAACTGACCATATAATTTTAATGTTAAAATTCTCATGCTCCCTCCTTGCAATATTTTCATATAGAAACGTGATTACTATCAGTGGCATAAGTTTGAGGCTAGCTGCAATGCCCAAACATGCAACTGGTGAAAAAATTAAAGCAAGTTGTCAATTTAGATATGTTGGTACTTAGAGAGCACAATAAATAAATAAATAAAGATAACTGTTCTGGTAAGTAAACAACTACTCCTAGTCTTTGTCAATTAATTTGAAGACTTTCAATACTTTAGCCCACTAGCATCTCCAGGACATGAGGAATGGGTGAGGGGGAGTGATTTCATCTAAGTAGCGGAATGATTGGACAAATATTAGTTCTATTCGATTCTCTTGCTTGGAAAATGTTATGTAAATTTCATTACTTAGGTTGTGTGCTTTATTATGGGTAAATGAATAATCATAACAAAAGTTATGTGAAATGTGCATTTAATGCAAGATAAGTTACATAATTATTAAACTGTTAGGAAAGGTATCAGGTATTTGGTGCTCGTATTAAAGCAAGTTCTGCAATGTGCAGAGTAGAGTTTCAGCCAGCACTATTAAATCTTAAGATTCATCACTGGGGAAAGAGTGAATTATGTACTGGGAGTAATTCTTCCTTACAAGGAAATTTTTATGAATGTAATTTCAAACACCATTTTCAATTATTAACAATTTAATATCAATTAGACTATGACAAATAAGCATTTGAGGAAAGGTTTTAGGTCTGTAAAGTGAAACTGATGATCATTACATATATATATATATACTAGCTGAAAACCCGTACTTTGCTAAGGAGTACATTCAAATTAAATACAGCAGTCAATGTATGCAATAAATGCCAAAAATATGTATAAATATATTTATAATAAATATAACAATTAATGTATGCAATTGATGTAAAAAAAACGAAAAAATATATTTATAAAAAAATCGTATGGGGTATTTTTATAGACAAAATAATGTAGAAGAAAATATTCAAATTAAATCTAATAGGACATACTAAAGAATATAGTACAGTTAATATAGTACAGTTTGAAGAACATATCTTTTACTGTATTTTAATATTTTTTTGGATAATGTCGAATCGTCTGCCGCATTAGCAAGAAAAAAAATTTTTTTTTGTCTATTTAGTTGTTATGTACGTGATGATAAATTTATTTAAAATACCAGAAAAAGAAATCCCGTGATCAGCATTTAATAAATTTAATTCTAAAAATTAATCTTTAAAAAATCACCAAAAATCAGAAATTGGAGGTAAAGATTCTAAAAAATCTCATTTTAAAGGAATTTTTTATGATCTTTCTCATGATATAAACTTTATAACCCTCAAATTATTATTTTAAATGCAAACTTTAAAAAATGTCACAAAAATAGCTTAAATATTTAATTTTTAAAAATCTAGGAAGAATTTTTCAAAAATCTTTCTTAGTGCACCCTCACACTATAAGAAGAATTGCTATGCAAAATTTCAGCCCTTTAGGTCCAGTGGTTTGGTCTGTGCGTTGTATGTCAGTCAGTCAGTCAGTCAGTCAGTTACGGAACATTTTATATATATATATATCGGATACTCTGAAGTGCCAGATTAACTGGGATAGACGATCCCATTCGAAATATTAAGCAGCACACACTTTCTCGTTAAAGATATAGTCCAAAAGCAGTGAATATATAATGACAGACATTTGTTGAAGCTTAAAAAGCTGACTGCACAGTAAACATGGTAGGTGATCATGATTTAAGCGAATTTCAATGAGGTATGATATTTAGTGCTTGTGAGATGGATCACAGCATTTCAGAGATACAGGCAAAGCTTAGATTTTCAAGGTTGACCATTTCAAGGGTATACCTTGAATACAAGTATTCAGGTAAAACATCTAACATACACCTAAACTGTGGTCATCAAAAGACTCTGAATGACCATGACCGACATCTGTCAAGAATCATTCCAGGTGAAAGGAGTATAACATTGGCACATATAACATCGTAATTCAATGCTGGGGCCTCTACTAACATCAGCATGGCTGTACAATGTTCACTGCATGATATGTGCTACAACAGCCAATAACCACCAAGAATACTGTTGCTTTCCTCACAACCCAGAGCTCTGCCTCTTCATATAGGTTTAAGAACATTGCCACAAAATACTGGAAACAAGTAGCTTGGTCTGATGAGTCTCGTTTCAAACTGATTTGGGCAGATGGAAGGGTCTACCCACGAAGAACATACCATAAATCAATGAATCCTGCATGTCAACAAGGGACTGTACAGGCTGGTGGAGCCTCACTAATGGTATGGGATATGTCAAACTGGCACAAATAAGGTCCTCTCCTACATCTGTAACTTCTCTGATCAGTGTACACTATGTTAACATCCTTTCAGATATGTATTACAGCCATTCAAATCATGCATTCGTTCACTCTCATTGGTTTTGCTGTCTCCTAGCATGACAATGCACCTCCACATATATCACCAGCTACCAAATTATGGTTTAAAAAATACTCATCCGAGTGGTGGACACATGAAATGGCCCCCTGACCACCAGGTCTTACTGTTATTGGATGTATCTGGGATGCTATGCTCTGTCCAAAGCGGGGAACCACAATCTAAGATTACTACAGAATTGTGGGCTGTTCTTCAGAAGGCATGGTGCTCATTGTCTATAAACTTCTACAGAAAGCTTGTGGAGTCCATGTTCCATCCTTTTTCTGCAATCTATGATCCAGAAGTTGACCTACCAGGTATTCCATTTTTCTGGCACTTCAATGTGTGTGTATGTATGTGTGTATATATGTATATATATATAATTTTCAAACATGTAAGTCAATTGTATTCAATTCTAGATAAGATAACTCTTATTTTAAACTTTACTAATGATTATAGTTAAAATTGATATTAGTCTTTTTAGCACCTTTTTTTTCTCCTTAGTAGTCAAATTTTGTTTTCAAAGAATAATTTCAGTCACTTCAAATTAAATTTTAGTATTTCAGTTGATATAGTTGATGTAAATGATCTAAACCAATGTTTGCTGTTAAATTTTCCTATCAATTCAGTATGTTAATTTGGATAATGAAATTATAAAAAGATATTTTTTAAAAAGAAAGGGCAATACTGAAATTAAAATCTTTACTTAGAAGGCTAGAGGAAAATATTACCATAACAATATATTTATCAAATCTCTAAGCAATTTCTTAACTAAAGCTACCAAAATGTGATATTTTTACTTTTATACATTACTTTTTACAACTTCTTAATTTCAATTAAGGTGGGTGGTATTGGGTTCACCTATAAGGAGCCCCCATTGAAAACAACCAATGATTCTTGCAGATTATGTACTAATGTCTTTATTGAGAAGTGCCTTGAATTGGCAAACAACAATTTCAATCAAGTGCAAAAAGACAAAAGATCGCTAGAGTCTTTATTTTTGAACATGCCAGAATCATTTAACAAAATAGTTCTTTAAAAATATTTTCTTTGATGAAATTTTTAGGGAGGCAGTACATAAAAATGGGCAATTTCATACCAATTACATTTTAATTGTTTTATTATCTAATAGTATTATATTCTAAGCTTATATTAAAAACTAAACTAATCTGATCTCAATGAGAAAATTTTAGTTTTCCCCTCTTTAACAACTTAAGAGAAATTTAGTTACAAAATTTTGCAACTATGTAACAGAAACTTTTTATTCTGCAAAAAGAATAGGATGCTATAAAATTTTACTTTATAATCTTTTAAAGTAAAATTTAGCTCAGCATTTAGAGAAAGGTTTTTTGAACTGGACTACTATTCTAAATTACACAAGTATAGTAATTAAGAATTAAAATTTTCTTCAACTCATATGCAATGTTTCAGCCAGAGAATTTGTAGATGTAATTAAAAAACTTTACACCCGAAAGAATTAAGTACCTTGCATAGAATATGAAAAAAAACTTTTATTTGGTTCAAAGGTATACATATATATATGTTTATTTATTTCAGAACCAAAAACAGTGAAATTGGGTTTATAAAACTGAAAATCTTAAAACTCATTCTCATTAAAGAACAACATTTCCTAAAATTCTCCTTATCTATCTTATATAGCCTGGAGGTGTTCTAATGAATAGGTGTTGGAGGTCTACAGATAGTACAAGAAAGGTGATTAGGTGTACCAAAAAAAAATTTCAAGTCATTAAAATGCTTTAAAGATAATGAAGATGGGCTAAAAAATGTTCATAAATAAAAAAAGAAATAAGATTTGCAAATTTAAAATAACAAAACAAAACAAACTGATAAAAGTCTCTACCATCAATTTTGTTAGCAGCACACAGGCATGGAATTTCCGGCCTATATTCTCTTAGTTCAGCATGCCACCTGGATAAACTTTTATAAGTAGGTTTTCTTGTGCTATCAAATACCTGCAGGAATAATAAAAAAAGAAATCTTAAAATCAAGTTAAGTGAATTTTAATGCAACAATGAAATCCTTATGGTTATTAATGCAAATATGTATAATTAAAATAAAAAAAATTACTTCTGAAATTTTTATACAAGATTTACATAGTTTCATTAAAAATATGAAATGTATTATGCTTTTGAATAAGCAGGAAGGGAATATTTATATAAGTGCATAAGTTTTAAACCAGACAAAAAATATAAAATCTGACATAGGATAATCATATCATATAAAAAAATGTCAAAATTTGGAAGGATACTTTAACATATTTGAAAGCGAAAAAGAATTAACTCCAAAGTAGCCACAATTATCTTAATAAAGCATTATTTGCATTGTTATCTAAATTCACAGACAGCTATTGAATCACAGTACTCTGTAAGTCCTTCAACATAACTTTTGATTATTACAAATGCAGTTGTAGAAAATAATGGAACACAAGAACCTTTCTGGCATCAAAAGCTAGACAATAATAATAAAAGAATTTATGAAACCATTACTTTTATTTAAAGTATTTTTTACATAAAATTCTTTGAAAAGGCAGGTATAATATAAATTTCAAATTTTGATGCATAAATCTAAAAGCAACCAATACAATAGATAGCAAACATATTATATAGTGATACTATACACAACAGATAGAACTTATTCATTTGCAGTGGGTCCCTCTCATGAGGGCCTATTTGGCAATGAGATGGCTGATGCCCTAGCAAAGAAGGGTACTGCTGAATGTTCACCAACTACTTTGGCTCTTACTTATCTGAAGATTTCCACAGCAAGACAATGTATTATCCAGAATAATTGGAAATCTCTTCTGATCCATGACTTGTACAGTCAAACCTGTTTTTGAGCAGTAGATAGGGAATATTTATATAAGTGTCTTATAAGTTTTAAACCAGACACACACAAAAAAATAAAAATAAAAATAAAAAATTTTAAATGCACAAAAAAATATTCAGAAACTTCATAAATAGCTATGACAAATAATTTTTCACAACATATTAAAGAAAAATTTTTTTTATGTGGTGGAGAGGGACTGCATAAAAAGAGTTTCGCTAAGAAAATATGTCAAAGCTTTAGGAATTAGCAAGAAAATGCTTTCCAAACAAAATAAATAATTAAATTACACATGGAAACATTTTAAAAATTTTTAATTTCTCATTTTAAACAAGGAGAAATTTTCAAAATGTACATTTTCAAAATGTTTGATACTGCTCGTTGTAGTCCAATCTGCACATATTCTTGTGATTAACTGGTTCGTAATCACTTTCGTCACTTGATATTAGAGATGATTTATTTTTTGTTACCATGTAGTTAGTGATAAGTTTTTGCGATGACAGTCATTTGATCAGCTGCTTGTTAATGCCACAATAGCCAAATATACACGATCAAAGCTCTTTGTAGAATGTCAAACTTCTTTCGGAATTGTTATCTATTTTAAGAAAATGCTTTTCCTCCAATTTGCTGCAAAGCTGGATACCTGCATATAATTTATCTGCTGTCATAGAATCCAGTTCTTCTTGACCATCTTCATGATCTGTTAAATTATTGATAATGTCACTATCATTTATGGTTTTGTCCTTAATAATTCTGATAAGATAATTTTCGCTGAAAGCGTCAAAACCTTTTAGCAAAAACAAAACAAATCACATTAAAAAAACAGAAAAAATTGCAGAAAAAAAAGACAGCACAAAAATAGGTTTGACTGCACTTGAGAACTCTACCGGGGCAGACACTAATCTTCAAGAATGATAGAGTCAGTGGCCATTTGAAGTGCCTAAAATTTTATCGGCAGTACAAAAATTTTCCCTATTTGTAAAAAATATAATACTGAGAAGGCAACCCTTGGCCACCTCTAACAAGCTTAATTTTTTCTAGTGAGGACTTTCTTACCGATTCATACTTATTAATGAACCTCCTGAGGATTTACAGGCTCATGGACCTGAAGGTTCCCTGGAGGGATTAGAAACAACAACAAAACCAACAGAATCAAGGAATTATATTTTAAAACATATATTAATGCAAGGTTATCAAAACGATTCAATAGTAAAATAAGCATGAAATGAAAAAATATTAATAGCTAACTGAGAAAAATACATATCAAAAGAAAGAAAATATATTTTGATACTGAAACAAATCAACATACCATTATACATGCATGTGCATCATGATAATATGATGGGTGCAGATTATTGAATTTTTCTTGTCCAGCTGTATCCCAGATATCTGCAACATTAAACAATAAAATGAACTATTTGTAACTAAAAACAAAAAACTTAAATGCAATGCTACAAAAAATGAAAAGAAAACTTGCTATACAAATGTGGTATAATATTATCAGATAAAAATATTTTTAAATTTATGACAAATGGTCATTAACACTTTGAGATCTATGCCTGCGTGTCACTCGGGTTCTCATTTTCTCTGAAGCCGACTAAGCCCGAGAGTCTCTCGGGGTCAACTTCTAACTCTCTGAACTACAAAAATACTAATTATATACATCCGCCATCTTTTTAGATATTATATATGAACCTTCTACTTTAAAAAAAAATATAGAGAGGGCAGGACCTAACAGATGTAAATTTATGAAACGATGTAGAATCAAAATTCAAATCAGGGTTAGTTTGAATGCTGTTTGGGCAAATCCATACTTTGAAATGTACCACACCAAAGCAAATTTTATTAAATGATGCTATTTATCAATAAAAGCTATTTTTAGATCTTTGTAAACCATTTGGGTAAGTTTTTATTCAATTTTATTTAAAATTTCATGTTAAAAGATAATGTTTCCTTATGCAGAACTTTTTTTTTTACTTTAAAACTTGATTTTTTCAATAATTTCTCATTAAATATTAATTCTTAGTATATTTAAATAGTTTCTACATTATAAATAAAACCAGTTTAAAATTTATAACAAAAAAATTGCTAAGACATACATCTTCAAAGTATCTTTTAAAAAAATAAAGAAAAGTACCAAAAACCCTCAGTTCAGAGGGAGACATATGGTCAAAATAGCTCAGACCTGAAAGTGTTAATAACTTAAAGGCAACCTTGGTTTAAATCATTAATTAATCAGTAGAAAATGTATTGAAACAACATAGTTTTTTCTTTACACATGACATTACTTACAAGGAATTATCCAATTATCTTTGAAAATACAAATTCGGTTTTGTCACTCAATATGAAGCACATAGCCTTAAGCACACTGAATTTATTTCAGTATGATTTGCTGACTTAGTCTGTAAATAATTCTTGAAAGCAACAAGAATACAACAGGTATCCATTTAAATTATAATTAAAAGAAATTTTTCAACATACTTCAATCTAACTAATTTGTCTTGCTCTTTGGGAGAGAAATATTTTTAATTATTATTGACAAAACTTTCATCACATTTCACCTATAATGATCATATTGCTATGGCATGAAACGGATATTTCATTTAAATTTAAGAGATTGCAATTCCCAATTCGATTGTCGTTTGTAATCACCATCAATAAAACTGAGGGCCAATCTTTACAATTGTGGGGGTTAGATTTTTTCTCACATGGACAATTATATGTTGAGTGTTCTAGAGTCGGAAAACCAGACAATCTATATATCTGCACAGACAATGGAACAACAAAAAATATTGTATACCCACAAGTATTGTAAAATTAAACATTTAAATTTTTTATTTTTATTTCCAATGCAGCAGGCGAAGGGGAACACAATTCTTTTGCTAAGATATTACATAAAACAAGCAAGTACTAAAACCTGAACTATAAAATATGCTGGTGGGTAACGTTACTCGCGTCCGTAGCATACTTCAAGCTACACGTGCCCCCTGGGAAGTGCTAAATGAGTAACAGCTTTGCAGCCTTTATAAATTAAACATATTAGAAATGTGCTTTCTCTTTTCTTTCTTTTCCATTTAAACAGACTGAGCCACAGCAACGCGTGGCCGGGTACAGCTAGTATTACATAAAATTAGACTCATATAATTGTAATTTGGATAATAAGGTATCTATTTGTCTAAAATTTGATTCTGCTGCTGATTAATTATTTTCAATATAGTCTCCCTAACATTTTATACATTCATATCAATTCTATTAGCAAATTTTTGTGAAATCTAAAATGTACAAACATACAGATAATTAGATGTTAATATTGATGATATGATAATATCTATATACATTTTACACTTTAAACTATAAAATTTTTAAAAAATAGTTATGTTTAACCATATTGTCCAATCTAGACTCTACCACTTTTCTCCAAAAACTACTATTCAAGAAAATGAATGGCATTAAAGATAATGAATAAGAACAAAATAGCTGACTATACACTAATTCTTTTCCAAATACAAATTTCCTAATTTCATATGACACTAACTTCCAGTTTATAAGGACAGAAAGAAGGTCATGTCAATGGTGATTTAATTCATTTAAAGTTTGATTTGTGTCTTAAATGATTTGATGCAGTATATTAGAATTAATATTTTAATTGCTTCAAAATATGATATCCAAGAAACACGGAAGTTAACAGACTAACTTTGTGAAAATTCAATCCCATGGGTGTTTTTAATTTTCTCCCAAAGAGGTTTATATCCCTGAAATTATAGTATTAAAGAGGAACTACAGCATTACAACCTTATGGGCATATTGTCTATTGCATGCAAAAATGTCCAAAATGAGGGAATTAGATCTTTTTCCTACATCATTTCCATGAATACTTTTCTATGATAAATAGACAATGGAGCAATCATCTAAAGTTTATAATGATCTTCATACAATTAGAATTAATAGTAAAAGAAAATTTCAGGGCAATGAAAAAAAAGTAAAACCTAAGAAAAAGAGTTTAGTGGATCCCCACATTTGAGAATTGTTCATAGTAACAATTATACTTAATGCTCCTTGGCCTAACGATGAACTATTAAATAGTTTGAAACTTTTTTTTTCCTACGTTGAGAGACAGTCAAGAGACTATAGCTCTCCTCTAGAAGCCCAATACAAAGTAGCTCTATTTTTTCAGCTGTCAGTAAATCTATAGTCCTTTAAGAAGGTGCACGTCATAAGATGATTAAACTTCATAATGTCTCCAAACGAACAAAGAGGGCAGTCAGGAGAGTTTACCAAACCAGTATGGTAAAGGTAGCAAAATAAAAAGTCATATGAAGTGATGATTTGAAAATTAACAGTGAAAATATATCATGGCAGATCTACTGGAATAGGATTCTTCAGTAGTTCACTCCAAATCTTTCCACTAGCTGCTATATTGTGGAAATATTTAATTTTGTTAGCAATGCATTTGGCAATAATTTTTTTGCTGAGTGGTAAGACACAGGAAAATTTGGTTCATAAAGATCACAACCCTTTTCTGCAAGATTATCAGCCCTCTCATTGCCATCAATATCACAATGACTAGGAACCCACTGTAAAGTAAGAGTCCAGCCAGAGTGAATAAGATTGCCAAGTAAATTATGAGCTGACTGGACTCATATTGATGAGGTAGGGCTGAAAGAGCAAACAGCAAGAATAGCAGCTTGGGAGTCAACAACAAAAGCAGCCTGATGAAGAGGAGAGTTCAAATAATGTAAAACCAAGGAAGCCTATTTTATTGACTATTCCAGCATCAAAATTTGAAGCTTCCATACCGGCTCTGACAGAGAAAGTTCAAATAGGTCTTTACAATAGACACCACAACCAGAAGCACCATTGTCTTTTCAAGAGCCGTCAGTATAAATATGCAACCATAAATCTGTGGGATATAAATTAGAAATGGTCTCCAAGGAAAAGGATCTCAGACAGGGAGAGATTATTTCATGTTTTTTTGTCCGAAATGCCTATGTCCATGCAAGTCTCATGCACTTTTCATGAAAATTTAAAAGCTATCTCTTCTAAAAGGCAATGGTTCTAGTCATGTCTGAATAGTTTGAAACATGTAGATATCCTTTTTAATTTATTGTGGAATTGAAGAAGTGTTGATTATGTGTAGTAAGACTTAGTTAACAAATCAAACTACATGATGCTGAAAAATACAGAGAGCCAAGTTTAACTATTGAAATAATACAAAAGAGGTCACCATTTATTCACTCAAATGTCTACCAATTAATTGTTATTATTAAAAAAAATAACCCTCTAAATTTTTTAAATGACACTACAGTCCTCAAAAAAAAAAAATTATGTAAGCATATTAAATAATTATTACTAAGATGTCATGAAGCTTTCCAAGATAATCTCAAACTTTTTATAAAAGGCACATATCAGTTGTATATACAAAAAAATAATGCCAAATGTTTTTAAATATTCATATCCTAAGGTCAATTATGTAACAGTATAATAGCAAAGGACATTTTTAATTCTGTGTTTCAAATTACATAATACTTATGCATATATTATAGGCAATATAAAACTGTTTCTACCACCCATTTTGAAACATTTAAACTTAACTCAGTTTCCTCAGATTAACCTTCTAAACAGTAACTTTTGTATAAAAATGCTCGTAATTTTTTGTTGTTGTTTAAATTTGTAATAAGAATCATATACAGATTTTAAATTTTTTTAAAATGAGCTTAAAAAATATAAAATATTTGCTATTTTGTATATACTAAAAGGGAAGCATCAGGGTAAAAAGAATGTGGATAAAAATATTAAAAATAAGAATTACTAATAATTTTTATTTCATATGATGTAACCAAATGCAAAGTTCCCTACATGCACCAATACTCTAATCCTTGATGTTATAAAGTGATAAAATGAAAAAATGTTTCATTTGACAATGAAGAAAAATGTTCCCAAAGCTAAAAGGCCCTAAACATAAAATGCTGGTTTAAATAATAGCATGGATTGCAAAATTGTGCAAAATTAGTTGAGCATAATTTCTGTATTCACAATAGATGGGTTCATAAATTTAAGCATCAATTTAAGTAGCTTATTTATGTTGTAAACAGCAAGGTTCTAGAAATATTATGATCTACAGTATATTACAAAAGGGATAATATCCCCCCCCCAGGTACTATACTTATTCTATACCAAAGGGCAGAGTGTTTAGAAGTATGGGTACATAACATTAATATAGTGAAAGGCTTTTGAAAAGGAAAATGAGTAACTTCAAAACAACATTGGTATTTAATATCAAGATTCCATCTGAAGCAAATTTTAAATTTTTTATCTCTAAACTGATATATCTGCTTAATATAATTTAAGAAAGAAAAGTTTAAAATCAGATTTAATGAGAAATGATCAGTTTTAAAACTTTATTCCTCATTAAAAAAGAGGGAAATATATTCAGACATCAAACTTTTTACAGTTGATGGTTACAACTTAAAAATAACTTTGAAGAGTGATTTTTTTTTTATAACCTTGGAAACTACTTAGATCAATTTTTTTTACATTTTAAAAAAATGGTACGATTAAAGATAAGACTTAAAATAATATGTAGAGAAATTATTGAAGCCATCTTAAAAGAAAGGAATTACATCTATCTTTTTTTTTCAATACAAAAAATACAATAACCCTTTAATATTTTTTAAATGGTACTACAGTCCTTAAAAAAAATAAAACTAATGTATAAAAAATAATATAGAATTTCATGGATAATCACAGAACCATATGTATTTTCAACTATTGGTAACAACTCCTTTCAGTAAATTTTCATTCAGAAAAATTTCCAAAATACCAATTTAACAAAAATATCCAGACAATATTCAATTTTTTTTTTTATTTTATGCCAAAAGAAAGCATTTAATTAAATTCTTTATATATTTTTATTGCAAATATTGTATTTTCATATCTTAACTAAAGGCTTTGACAATTGAATCAATGCATTTTAAAGTGGTATTTCTAAAGGAGAAAGGATACAAAATGATAACACAGAATGTATTTAACTTTATTTATCTCAGGCAACTTCACTAGCTGATTGTCAGGCAAAATTGCCAGAACTCCAAGACTAGATTAGCAATGACATATTACAAGTAATATAAAATTGTTAAATACATTACATCTTATCACCATTTTCAATACCTTTAAACTTTTACCTTTAATCTCTCTTTGTTTATTAACTGTCAAACTGCAATCCACAAAACTTTGCTCACATGCTACTATATAATTGAAATGTCAATGTTTTTAGTAAATGAATAATTTGATAGTCAATAGAAGTCATTTCTTTACATTAATTGTGCATATTTTTATAAGATTTTTCAGATAAAAGTTTAGGTCAAGGACAAGAGATGAATGGTATATTTAAGCATAATATATGTAAAGAAAATCGAACAGAAGAAAACTGACTATAATACGAATAACTGATCAATACAACTTAGTCAGAAAAAAATTAAAAATTAGCAATATCATTGTTAATGCAGATAGAAATTTTTAACCTAGCCCCTCAATTAAAACAGAGGTAAGTGGATTATGGATCAACATGATGAAATTGGAATGTATACTGGAATATAATTTACATCTATATATTTTAGTTGCTAAGCCAAGTTTTTGGGAAATCTGTGAGAGAAAACTACTGCATCAATTTACTTCATTTTGGTCTTAAACAAAAAATTTTAATCCATAGAAGTGTCAAATTTGGTTTATGGTAACCGCAATTTCTATTAATTAGCAATAATTTACAATTAAAAATTGCTGTCTGTGCATGTTCAGTGAAATGTTTTAATCTGGCTTTAGATACTTACTAAGCATGAGGCCACATAAACATGTTAATTTGTTTATTCTGAAGAATCTCTCTAGCTCTCTGTGTTGAGTATAATTAGTGTATTAGTACATTTATTTACTATCCAGCCGTCAAGTTTTGAAGGGTACCAACTAGTCATGTTTTACGTTTAATAACAACAAAATTTGATAACACTGTAATATTTAAAAATTTAATTTCTCATAGAGGTGTTGGAAAGTCATAAACTAAACTAGAAATACAGAAAAAAGTGGAAGAAATTGCAACTTGATCTTGTAACTTACCTACAAGAACAGATTCATCATCTACTTTTGTCTTATGACGAAACATTGTGAGAGCATATGTTGAAAGTGAATGTGGCTTACTAGTATTTCAGTTAAGAGCAATACTCATAAAAATGTAGACACACATATTAAAGAATATGTGATCAATACATAACAAATTCTTGAATTCTAATATTGTTTAGATAAGTGAAATTCTACCACAATAAAAACAAACAACAGAAAAAATCAGTAACACTTATGTTTAAAGGAAAAACAATGTTATTTACATAAAACTTAAATCTCACACACTAATGACAAAAACAAAGATCTGAGTCAATATCACAGATACAGAAATGAAGATCATTAATATAACTCAAAATACCTACACTCTTTTAATAGGGGTGAAAAGTCCCAGAACTCGCCACTAAATGGCATCCGCAATGAAATTTCCATACAATGTTCTATTAGTACTAACCTTCAAAAGACTGCTACCAAAGTTTCATGACATGTCGGCTATTTATTTACGAGTTATGGTCGTGTAAGTAATGCTACTTTTGATTTTGTATAAACAAAGGATCAAAAAAGAATTTTGCGTCTTAGTTAAACATTGCTTTTTGACGAAAAAAAAATACCGTCCAAACCCAAGAATGGATCGAAAAACATTACAGCACATCTGCTCAGTCAAAAGCAACCATTTGTCAATGGTTTAGCGAGTTTAAAAATGGTCATACAAACACCAATGGTGCCGCATGTTCTGGAAGTCCAATTGAGGCAACAACTCCAGAAAACATCAAAAAAGTCCACCGTATTGTGTTGGAAAACTGCAAAGTGAAAGTAAGGGAGATAGCTGACATAGTAAAGATATCAACAGAATGGGCGAGAGATATTTTACATGAGCATTTAAATATGAAAAAGCTTTGTGCAAGATCGATGCC
Organism: Dolomedes plantarius; assembly: GCA_907164885.2. Classification (NCBI taxonomy): domain Eukaryota; kingdom Metazoa; phylum Arthropoda; class Arachnida; order Araneae; family Dolomedidae; genus Dolomedes; species Dolomedes plantarius. The sequence goes on from OU015494.1 coordinate 162,437,272, forward strand.
ACATTTTCTAACAATTGACCAAAAACAGCAACATACTGATAATTCAGAGCGTGCCTTGGCTATAAAAGCGTAATCCAAATGGGTTTTTCTGCTGATTCATAACAATGGATGAAACATAGATCCATTACTGCACACTTGAATCATAAAGGTAGCCTACAGGGTGGTTGAAAGCTCGCAAAAGCCGACCATAGTGACCAAAGATGCAACAATCGGCTGGAAAGGTTTTGGCCAGTATTTTTGGGGATGCACATGGCACAATATTCATCGACTATCTTGAGAAAGTAAAATAATCACAGGAGAGTATTAAGCAGCATTATTTGACTGCTTGAAGGATGATATCAAGAAAAAAAGGCTGCACATGGCGAAAAAAAAAAGTGCTGTTTCACCAAGACAATTCACCGACTCACACATTAGTGAAAGCGATGGTAAAATTTAATAAATTAAAATACGAATTGCTCCATCATGCCCCGCATTCTCCAGATCTGACCCCCAACGACTATTTGTTTTCTAACTTGAAGATATGGCTTCAAGGGAAGAGATTTTTATCAAATGAGGATGTCATATGTGAAACTGATGTGCATTTTGAAGCCCTTGACAAATTGTACTATATGAAAGGTATTCAAATGTTAGAGGACCATTGAAATAAGTGTATCGCTCTTGAAGGAAACTATATTGAAGGATAAAATCAATTTTTGACAAAAAAATGTTTTTTTCACTGCTAGTCCCGGGACTTTTCACCCCATGTAGTATTTAAGACTGAAAGCTACCAAAATATGAGTTCTATCAAATAACACTTTTGATATTTTTGGTTTGTTTGTTTGTTTATACAATACAACTCAACTCAGCACATAAGCAGTGATTTCACAATGTCTTCTGTAAACATTAAAAGCAAGAAACATATAAAAAGGATCTGAAAAATTAGTAAAAATAGCTTGAGTCACTGAAACCAGTTAGTAAATTATTAAAACAGTTCTTTCCGGTACAGAAAAGCAAAATATGTTTCAGAGTTTCATGATCTTTACAGCATACTGGACAAGTATCAGAAGCTGTAAGGTCGATGCTGTGCAAGTAAGACTCTGTGTCAATATGGCCAATTCTAGCTTTGGCAGTAAAAGTGCCAATCCATCTGGGAACCCTTTCAAATTACAGAAGATTATTAGGTTCTTTCAGGAAATTAAAAGTATGCCTCTAACTACCAGTGTTCCACCATGAATCCTACCAGTTGGCTTTAGTCTTCGTTTGCTTGCTTGTTCAAACATTTAAATGATTTACAGTAACCCTGACTATAATAACTCATTTCCTGAATTTAAAAGAACCAAATGAACCATGAATTTTACATTTGCATAATACAATTAAAAGCTCTTTTAACACAGTAAAAGTGAAAGTTTCTGTTGCTTTTATAGTATATATATATATATATATATATATATATATATAAACTTTCTTCAATAATTATGTACCTCAAGGTATGTTAAACTCTATGATTATTTTTTTATAAGTTAACGGCTAAGCATAAATCAGTTTTAGCTTTAAAAATAAAATACTTCTCTGAATTTCACCCACAGATTGAAATGTAATAGTTTTACCAAGAGATCAAAAGATGAAAGGGCATTCTCAATCATAATCAAAAAAATTATTTAGATTATAATTGCAATTTACTGCAATTAAAAGATTACATTGTACTCAGAACATAACATTAATGTTTAAACTGATAACTTTAGCAAATGAAGAAACTTCATTACACTAATTTCTATGGATAATAACATTGCATGCTACTTACTAAGTATTATAATTCAAATTTAATACCTGTACTAATTAAGCTCAAATGGAACACATGATTTCAAAATCTGTTACTATGAGAAATCAAAAATAATGATATATAAATCAGCATAAGGATACTATCCATCAAGCAAAAACCTTTCAACTAACCTGCAAAATATATAAACAAATAAGCATCTACATGATAACATATATATATATATATTCATTTATATGTCATAAAATTTACAGTAATTGATTTTTATAAATGTATGAGCATTGTTATTCAAATTCAAACAGAAAAACAAAACTGGTAGCATATCAAACTAATCACAAAACAAAGAAAATATATGCCAATACTATTAAGATTAACACCTATATGCACATAATTTATGAAACCTTAGCACAAAACACTCTAAGCTATAAAAGAAAAACATCTTTGAAAAATAAAAAAGAACCTATTGTGTACCAGTTAACACAGAAACAACATATGACTGAGATTAGAACATTAAAAAATTTATTGCAGAGATATACTTGTACCACAGAAATACTTGCTTTGAAAACAGGTGATGAGTTTGTAGTTAAGGTTTAACTGCTTAGTACATTGATCTTAAATTAATAATAATAATAGTAATAATAAAGAGCATTAAAAAGTGATATATGAGTATAACATGTAAATGGAGTAAAATACTTTTCATACTTCCGTTGAACAAATCGAAAAGAAAAGGAAGAATGGGTCCCTAGTAAAACTAGTAAACTAATATTAGAATATCTCATAAGAAGATATTAGTTTCTTTCAAGATAACTCAGTGGTTTTGAATGATAAAAAATTGTAATTACATTCAAAAATTATATAAAATAATTTAGTGAAACAAGAAAAACAAGATAAAAATCAAATTAGAATTAATTTTAGCTAAAAAAAAATTCTGCCATGAAAACACATTACATTAATAGTAAAATATACAAAAGAGTAAATACAAAAGAGTAATACAAAAGAGTAAAATATGAAAACAAAATTTTAGAATAAAGGCCCTTCTTAAAAAAGTGTTTGAATTATTTTAAAATCTTTAGGAGAGAGGATTAGCTATATTTAACACTAATGGGTAAGTACACATGAATTATGGCAGCCTCAAAGAAAGAGAATTTGAACACTGGAGTTATAAGAGGAGGAGATGGTTTTTTAATATTCTCCTCTTATTCTAATAGAAAACATAGAATATCCAGAGATAATTGTAAAATAAAAGCTTTGCATAGTTCATTCTTCGTCGATAGACAATCTTCCACCTTACTACTAATCATAGCTCACAATGTACTTATCTAATAAGACCATAAATTGTCTATAATATATCTTAATTTCATAACAATTCAATACATAAAATGATATCTTTACCAAAAAATAATAGTAATAATAACAAAAATAATTTTTATAGTAGTATTGGCTCCATCAAACAGCATAAGAATCACAGAAAATACCTTTTGTAATTACTGAAAAGCTTCCAAAATAATTATTGGACCATCTTCAAAAATTGTAATGCTAGATTAAAGTTATCAGTTTATTTTCATGTTAAATTTCATAGCAATACAACACATAGATTCAAATTTGTTCCATATACTCAAGGCCACGAGTAAGACTTGGAGTGAACTGCTGTATTGCCCTTATCCTTAAGGAGCTCCCATAAAACACTGCTGTTGAAAATTTTAGAATAGTTACATCACATGACTTTTTACGTGGACAACTAAATTGCATCAGCGTTGCATCTTCTCCTGACTGCCCCTTTGTTCTTCTGGGGAACTTATGGACTTCAACCACCTTTTAACGTTCCCTACAAGACCAGCACTTTTCAGTCACAAATTTTTATAATAGAGCTCACCTCTACTGGACTGCCTGTGGGGAATTATGGTCACTAGAGTTTGCTCCCAACACAGGATTTTTTTTTTAAATTAAATATTCAAATTTGCACATAACATGACAAAAAGGTTATATATTTTTTGTTATTTTCAAATATTAATCTGAAAGAGTTTAATGGAGCTAGGACTGCTTTGGTCATTATATTTATCTAACTTCAATGTAAAAAAATCTAATTCTTCAGCTACTATTTGATGAAAATAGCTTTCACAAAAGAAATAGAGAATTTATTTTTAAAAAAATACCAAAAAATTTACTACTGCATACTATGAGTTTAAATGCTTACTACTCGCATTTATTAATTATCATTATAAATACTCATAAAATATTAAAATTAGCCCCTTGATGTCTTATAAAAAAATATTAATTTATTATATGTTAGATCTTCAAGAAATTTAATTTCTAAATCAAGAAAACATCCTGAAATAACAAATAAATATCACATCCATTTTTAAATTCGCAAAACATGTAGAAAGTTATTATCGGTTAATAAAATTTCCTAACTTATTACATTAATCATATAATTAAAAAAAGAGTTTAGGAAGATATTACTGCTTACTCTTGCCTTTCTCTCAGCTAATGACAAAAATACAATTCAGTGCCACACTAAGTAAACTAACTATGTTAGTATTGAGATACCATTCAACTCTTTCTGTCCATTTACTTTAGTTAAAACAGTTAGTATACATTCCATAGTAGGACAAAATCACTATCAATATTTAGAAGAAAACTAATTTTGAGAGAAAATGCATCATCTGATGGTCTTACAGATGGATCTAATCCCAAGCTTATATAGTTGTATTGTTGCTTTAAAAGGTGATACAGGAAAATTGAAGAGAACTAAAGCTATAATAGGCAATTTTTCCTTTTGAAAACTTGTAAATTGTTATTTCAAAGATTTGTATGAACAAAAAATTAAACACTGGATTATTCATTTCATCATACTTTTTTTTAGATTAACAAGTCAATAATTTTGATGAAAATCTTAAAGTAACAGAAAATAAGGTACTGATTGCATTTGGGCTTTCTTTGATGTATGTGTGCATGTATTGTGTGTGTGTGTGTGTATATATATATATATATATATATATATATATATATGCCTGTATTGTATACATATATACATTATATATACACAAAATAATTGGCTCAAATCTGTAGCATTTTACTATTAAATTTTAATATAATTAATTTTCTCGCTAAACTTTTATTATAACAAAAAATAAATAAATAGAAAAGGGAGAGACCCACCAACAAAGGGTTCAGCCACTGTTAACAGCCATTTTCCCTAGGATATATATATATATACATTTTGTTTAAAGTGTTCTCTGTTTCTGGTTAAAAAAATTAAGGACTTTCAAAGATATATCTAAAGTTTCATTTTTTATCCTTCTTTCTGAAGAGAGCGCCATGTACAAAACTGTATTTCCCATTTGTTTCTAAACAACTTGATTTACCTGATGATATACATTATACATTTGTTTAAAAAATTATCTGTAAAATGTCAGTAAAGGCAAAACAGAATAATTATAATATTAAAGCTACATAAAAGTCAATACTTTTTCAAATCAAGAAAACATGGCCCTATAATACAAAAGTAGAGAAATAATATATACTTCAGCGAAATAAATATTGATGACAATATTGTGATTTCTATTTTTAAAAAAATAATTTTAGCTGCAACATATTGCTTAACTAAAACGAATTTATTAATGGGAATTATTACGATAACCAATTAACAGCAAATCTCTTTTTTTTTTCCCCTTCTCTTTACTCTGCCACTGTGATACTCACCTCAAAATGTGATGTAACTTATACTTAAGAACCAATTTATGATATGCTGGCTATTCTAAGACCTAAATAAGTTAAAGCTTTGGAAGCTGCTATAACCCAATAATAACTTAATTTAGTCTTATACTGACAACACTATATCAAAAATCCTCTGATTCAACTCTGCATATACTATCAGGTTTGAAACTCAAAGCATATTTGAACCAAGTCTACCAATAATAAAAGTTGACCAGTAATAAAAGGATAGGTTTTTTCTGTGCACCATTCCATAAGCTCAAAATTTAAGAACTTTTTAAATGTTCTGCTTAAAGTTATGGACTTACAAGGATAAATAAAAAATTAAAAAGTATTTTTGAGGACTATGACAGCCTTGTGACAGAATAAAGTTTATGATGGAAGCAATTAAAATTCTTCACATATTTCTGATTGTAACCTATTACTTATAATAAACATGGTTATATATAATGTATAAATTAAAAGAAGCGTTTCATTTAATGACTCTGATTTACTCCATTTCAATTCTAAATTATACAGTGAGATAAAGATTTCTAATGAATATAAAGTATACATGTTTACATGAAATGTTGGCTTAGAATAAACACTCATTTTAACAGTTAAAAATTCTTAGTTAACAACATATATATTCAGATACTATACAATCCAAAAATGTTCACTGAATATTTAACAACGGAGAGATATCATAAAGTGTATTATGCTAATCACAAAAAAACTTGAGATCGTGACTTAGAATAAACAAACAGATGCACACATAAAAGGATAATAAATGTTTACTTTGATTTTCCCACAGCACTGTCACCAAGGCAAATAATTTTGATCCTAAGACTTCCATCCTCATCTACAGAGTTATAATCGACTTCACTTGGCGAATTTGGTTTTTTCTCTGGTCCTTTTAATTCATCAGTCATGATCAATAAGTTGCCTAAAAATTAATAAAACTAATGAATAATTTGTTAGGAAAATTATAGTACAATGAAAAAAATGGTACAGAAAATATTAATAAAATTTCAGCATCAGAAATGAGCGTGAATTTAAACAAAAAAAAAAAAAATGCATCACCGATTATTCGAACATTCAGATACAACGTTGATTTCAGTACCTACTCACTAGTGGACGTATATGATGCTTTCACTGCAACGCATTCCCGTTATGATTACGATTATTGAGTTTCTGTCTCAGGTTTTACTTTCTCTCATTCAACCCCCGTTGCCAGATCAAAAAAAACTTTCTTGAAATATCATATCCCATTCATGAGTTGAACTGGAGTCTAATTTTTAGGGAATATTTGTTGAGATAAGTTTGATGAGGATTAAACTATAGTCAAATAAAGAGACTTGTGTACGAAAGAAATCTCTTTTCAAAGAAGTTTTGAACGAAATTTTTCAGAAAGTAGAAAACTGATATTTAGTAACAAGATTACATCAGCACCTTAAAAACTTCATTTTTTAAGATCAATTGATTAATCATTATTCAATACTTTTACTTATCTTGGTGGTTAAGAAATTTAGGATAATCTAATGGTTGAAATTTTAATCCTCAGTAACTGAGTGCAACACTTAGTAACACCCAGTAATGCAGAAATTTGAATCCCCTATATCAGACGCCAAATTGAGTAGCGTCTGACGAACACTTTCGCAATTTAAAAAAATGTTTTTTTGATTAATTGTAATCTAATAAACAGTCATTATCACTTATATGCGTGTAACTGTGATACTGACGACAGTCTATTCCCACACACAGTAGTGTTGTGAATGAGGAAACAAGTCATATGTGACAGTGACAAAAGAGGAATGACACAAATAAGAACTCTCAGACACAATAATGTACAAAACTAGTGATAAGCAGCAGATCACAAATAACATTAAAAATCCCCTTTAACAATTATTCTAAACTCACCTCAAATTTCATACATGTCAAATAACTGGGTTTTTTTTCTGTTAGGGTCTGTTCACATACGAATCCGTAGCGTTGCGTAAAGGAAAAGATGACGTTGAGACGAAAATAAACCAATCATATGCCTTCAAACGATTAGCTCTGAAATTTTTAACTCCTATGATTGGTTTATTTTCGTGTCAACGTCATCTTTTCCTTAACGCAACGCAACGGACTCCTATGTGAACAGGCCCTTAGGGTGACGAAGTACCCAACAATGACTAGACAAACAAAGCAAAGTATACTACAGTGAGCTGTCACTTTTTAACTAGGATCTTTGCATATTTTTATCTTTGACAAGTGATTTCGTTATTTTTCATTGATATTTATTGGTGTATGCAATAATGTACATAAACATTAGAAGTATGACTTATAAAAGATAACTGCTTTCATTTCACGTTATAAATTTCATGACGAATCTTACAACTCCACTTCCACAGACTCCAAGAGGTTATCCATAGGAACCACAGAATGTCACTGTTCTGTTTTCCATTAATAGCAAGCAGCTGATTTCCGAATTCTTTGTACAGAAGGTCGTTCGCACTTTATGGAGACGATTTTGATAGTTAAGTTTTATGTATAAACGCCGTATTTTATGCGGTGATTTGCTTCTATCTGATAGCCATGGTTCTTGACAATAGATCTAGCTCGAATTTTCCATGAAAGTAAATTTTTGCTTAGTACTGTCATGTCAGTTTTACCTCATTCCTCTTGGACTGTTTTCCAAAGTCCGTTCAGTGTTCTAAGATGCCGTTCTTAGATGCTCTTCTGCCGTTTTCCTGAGGCTCGTATTAAAAAAAACCGAAATCACAAAAGTTCATTGGAGAAGAGTCAGGTAATTTTACAGGTATTTCATTAAATGGGATACATTTTATTCCTGTTTCTGATTCTTTCTTTGCTAAATAAGCGGCAGTAGATTTAAACGTGTGACTAGAGGCTTTGTGCATAAGAAGCTTAACTTTATCAATGTCCTTTCCATATAAGGCTGGCATTTCTTCTTCAAAAATTGGTTCTAAAATATTCTGGTGATAGCAGAGTGAATTAATTTTGGCTTTACTTGAGATTTTTTATATTTTTTATTCGTCGTTGTAACAAAATCCTGCTACTATCATGAACTCCTTTGAGAACTTTTCTGTACACTTACGTAGCCATTTCGTATGGTCGTTCCCGTCAGTTGAGCAACAGAAAATTGATCTTTTTTTACTACAGTCACTTAATAGAACCATGCCTCATCGAGTGTTACCACAAATTTCCATTTTTCAGTAGCTAGGTGTTTTTCATATGATTTTCTACAATTTGTTTTTCTTTCAGCAATATTTTTTGACAAAAGCAGATGAACTTTAGGTTTAAACATCTTTTCTAACTTCAAATCTTTATGAATGATTTTAATTACAGTGCCAGAAGACATTCCTAGTTTCGATGAAATGGATCTTTGAGTCGGCGTATTTTCTTTTAGGATCAGAGACTTCACTTTCTTGATATTTACCTGCGTTCGAACAATCTTAGGATGAGATTTAGTGGTCATGTTTTCATTTTTATTTTCAGTTAGACGTCTTTTACCTTTCAAATTTAATATATTATAAATACCTATTTTTGAAATGCCATAACCGAAATTTTTACACCGCTTTATAATTTGTTGATACGAATATTTCTCCCCGGAAAGTGCAGTTACGTAACCTTCGAGCCATCTATCAATTTTAGGAGTCATTTTCAAAATAAATCTTTTATTTTACATTCAAATCAAAGCAAAACAATAGCAGACGATTATTCTGAAGTTGCCAAATATTTATCTCAAAATGCAAACGCCAAAAACTAATTACAAAATCGTTTCCATAAAGTGCGAACGACCTTCTGTATTTATCAGCTACTTTGATACAAGTATCTCTCTGTGAATGATGCAATGGGTTCCCAGTGAATCTAGAACTTTGCTTCGAATTTCTGATTCCATTTCTTTCTAAAAGAAATAGAATTTCTAATTCTATTTATTTTTGCTATTCTATTACAGTATGGGTATTGCAAATCTTCACTGACTTCGGTCGTTAGAGAAAATAAACAAGGTGTTCTTACCTCAAATATAGTCAGGTCTCGATCTGCATCTTGATTCTAGTCTCGGGAGGGGTGAAAATATCCTGTAACTGTATTATCCATCATGCTGTTCGCTAATTAATTCAGACTAGAGCATAGAAACTACTCGTTGCTTTTATAATTATTATATTTAACACATATATTACATAAACAATTACACTTAACTACTTAACATCTATTTTAACATTACAGCACAACGGATATCGGTGTTTACTCATCACAGAGTTCGTTCTTTTTCTGCTTAGTCTCTGCTGGGTGGCGCTAGAGGTCAGGATCGCCTGTTGCCAGTTGTAACATTCTCCCACCTTGAGGCCCGACGGTCTTGGAGGGGCTCAATGTAGTTAGATTCAGTCTCTTAAGGGGTTTCACCATACGTCCAACTCTGGATACGACCGGTGACCTACCACTTGAGAGCACTGGTTGATTTCCTTTGTCCGGTTTGATGTTCTGGATACCTACAGTTTCTGGTGGAACGGTTCCTTCATCTGACGTGGTATTCTCAACATCTACTGGCTCTTGCAGAACCCTACTTTCACTGGCGGGAATTTCAAGTCGATAGAGTCGCTGTACTGGTCTAAGAAAAACACCAGACTGAGTCTTCACCCTGGCTATTCTGACAACCTTATCTTTACCAGGAAAGATGTCAATCACTCTTGCTAAAGGCCAGTGAATACGGTTTTTCTTTGCGTCTTCTAGAAGAACAACATCTCCAATAGCTAATTGTTTGTCATTCCGTTCTTTTACCGTTCGTTGACGTAACTGCCCTAAATATTCATTGCGGAATCTCTTGCGCAATTCATCTCTCAATCTTTGTCGATATTTAGCCCTCCTATTCAGTTCATTGCCATCCACTGCATCAATGTCAGGAATTCCTGAAGAAGGCAAGTCATGCAAGAACATTGAAGGGGACAAAGGGGCTGGATCTCTTACATCTTCTGACACGTATGAAATGGGTCTAGAATTGATTATCTGTTCACAGTCGCATAAGATAGTATTTAACTCTTCATAGTTTAATGACGCTCGACCCAAAATTCGTCTTAAAAGTTGTTTTACCATTCGTATCAGTCTCTCCCACCATCCGCCCCACCATGCGGCAGATGGGGGATTGAACTTCCATCGAATCTTCTGGGTAGTGGCGACAGATAAGACAGCATCCCAATCAATATTACACAATGCCCTATCTGTACCAATAAAGTTAGTCCCATTATCTGAATATATGATGAATGGTTTTCCTCTTCTAGCGATAAACCGTCTCAAAGACAGTATAAAGGCTTCAGTTGACAAGGAGGTCACAAGCTCGAGGTGTACGGCTCGGAAAACGGCGCACGTAAACAATACAATCCATGATTTTGTGTTTCCTTTCAAATAAAGTGGGCCTGCTAAGTCCACACCCCCGACTTCAAATACGGATGCATCCCGAACTCTATCTTTCGGGGGAATTCCAGGTTCAGTTTCGGATTTCTGTGCATTGAACCGCTGACACTTTACACATTTTTGGATGACTTTTCGAATGGTTTTTCTTGATTTCAATATCCAATATTTCTCTCTCAAATTGGCCATTAGTATCGAGACACCTGCATGCTGCAGTTCTATATGTTTCTCAAAAATTAATGAATGTACAACTGCGTGATTAGAAGGCAAGATAACAGGGAATCGGAAATGTTCTATATCTTTTCGGTATATTATGTTAGTCTTTGCTCGTAAAATACCATCTTGATCTACTATTGGCCTTAAAGCACGAATAGAATTATTTTCTTGCCCAGTAAAGGAATCCTTCTGAATCAGGCGACACAATGACCTTTCAGCTCTTTCAGTTTCTGCTACCGAGAGATTCGCAGTGTTCCGTTCTGAACTCCTTGCGTTATAACAAAATCTGAAAATCCAAGCTATCAACCTGACTATCTTCTGGAAAGATGAGAAATATCGGTAAAACCAGTCTGAATCTGAATTTTTCTCTTTGTTCTGAGAAGTCAAAATAGTTTTTCGTTTCTCTTGATGCAAAAGATCTTCATCAGGTTGTTCGTCTGTTTGGGGCCATTCGGTTTCAGTAAGGTAAAGCCATGGAGGTCCCTCCCACCATCTGGACTTCGACAGTTGAGCTGCAGAACAGCCCCTTGATGGAAGGTCCGCAGGGTTAAGATGACCTGGAATGTGTCTCCAGGTAGATGGATTTGTTAGCGTTCGTATCTCTTGAACTCTATTATGTACAAACATTCCCCATGAGTGTTCTCTCTTAATCCACCCCAAAGCTGTAGAAGAATCACTCCAAAGAACAGTAGCAATATTGGATAACTTCAAATCAGATAAAACTGTTGATGCAAGTCTCGCACCAATCAAACAGGACAAAAGTTCCAAACGTGGAATCGATATCGGTTTCAGGGAAGCTAGACGACTCCTGGAGTTAACTAACTGAACCCTGATACCTGCAGTAGTTGAAATTCTTAAAAAGGCGCAAGTTGCATAAGCACGTTTACTTGCGTCACAAAATACATGAAGGGTGATTTCGTTTTCTTTATCATAGCTTATATTCAACCATCGAGGCACACGTAACTGAGAAAGCAAAAATAATTGATTAAACCAAGTTTTAAACTGTTTGTTCAAAGGTGTTGGTAGTTCGTCATCCCATTTTATTTTTAGTAGCCAAGTTTCTTGAAGGATAATTTTTGCTACAAGTATGACGGGCACAGTAAATCCAATAGGATCAAAAATTCTTTGTATTAAGGACAGAGCCTTTCTTTTAGTCACAGGTTCATCATCGATCAGCATTTGTTCTATCTTTAATGATAAAGTGTCGGTTTCAAGATCCCACAACAATCCTAAGATATGTACAGCTTCCATTTCCGTTTCATTTATCATAGCATTTGGCACGTTAGATCGCCAACATCTCAAATTGAAATGTCCTGAAGACAAAATCAAATTAGATTCTTCAATGAATTTTTCAGTTTCTTCTATCGAATTTAGACTGATCAGGGAGTTATCTACATAAAATGAGTTTCTCAAAAGTTCTGCGGTCTCAGACAAATTATCTGGAACTTGGTTCAAATGGTAATCAAGCGTTGCCGCCAATAGGAAGGGACTAGAAGTCAGTCCAAAAACTACCCGCTTGTGACGATATATTTTCAAGTTATTTTCGGCATCGAACCACAGAAACCGTAAAAAATCTCGATCGGTCTCCCTAATGCTTATTTGGAAAAATGCTTTTTCGATGTCGGAAGAAACTGCAATCCGATATTTTCGGAAACGATTTAAAATTCTGGGTAAAATTTCAATTAAATTGGGACCTTTAGTGAGACAATCATTCAGTGAAGGAGAGTTTTTTAACCGTGCCGAGGCGTTGAACACAGGGCGTATTTTTGTTGTTTGGCTTGTTTCCTTAATTATAGGCCGATGAGGCAAATAATGTGTTCCATGTTCCTTTTCTTCGGTTATACATTCTATTATGTCATTAGATTCCCAATAACTAAAAACTTCGTGATAGTCTTCACTTTTATTCGAACTAACAAGTTTCTTCTCAGTCTTACGAAGACATTTTTCAGCTAAGTCTCGATTACTGGGTAACATGGAGTTATCTAAAATCCAGGGTAGTGATACCTCATATCGACCATCGTTATTGCGTTTCACTGTGTCTACGAAATACTTTCTTGCTTCCTCTTCTAATAAACTCTTATTTTTGTTTTCTTCGTTATCCAAAATTCCCAATGTGTCTAAGCGCCAGAGGTCGGCCAGTTTGGCGTCGGACACATGTAGAGATAAAGTCAGTCCTGACAAGGAATTTTTTGTCTCAGTGTTGCCAGAGGTCATTTTGCCCATTAATGTCCATCCCAATTTAGTCTTCAAAGCTACCAATCCTCCCCATGGAAGTTGCTCAATTTGACTAGTAAATAAACTACCCGCAATGTCTGCTCCTAGCAGCAAATGAATCTCTTGGGGATCCTCTTGGTACAATCGAGATGTTTCTTTTTCAAAAATGTCACTGACATAAATTCCCCTTTTTCTCAGTTCCCTAATCCAATACATATTTTTGACTTTAGGAATTACAGAACAAATTTTCTTTTCATCCAACACGTCAACTTCACAAGTGTGGGATTCATCTATGCTGCTTAATCTTATACGATAGCGGTTATGCTTTTCCGAAACTTCTAATCCGCCAAATAACCCATGGGTGACAATTTCTTCTTTTAAACTTTTTAATTGCAACCTTTCAACGACATATTTACTTATGTAGGAATTTTGACTCCCCGTGTCAATAATACATCGAATAAAACCTTTTTTACCATCTTTTACATGAATACCTACAATCAAAGTTTGTAAATACACTTCCGTATAGTCAGATTGATTGGTCAGTACACTATTCCCGACACTGCTATCACTTTTATTTTCTGTTTTTTCCAAAGAAACATTATTAACATTATCATGTTTAGAAAAATTACACATAATCGAAAGATGTTTATATCCACATATTGCGCAAATCGTTTTCGCTTTGCAATCACGCGCGATATGTTTTATGTGCAAACATCTAAAACAGGCCCCTTTCTTTTTCAAAATGGACTTTTTCTCATCCAAGGACAAGCTCTGTGCGAATTCGCAATCTCGACTGTTGTGTGAGTCATCATTACAGAACACACAAATCTGTTTATTTTCTATATTCCGCGCTGCTTCGGTTTTACTAAATAAATCAGCAGCTGTAGCACATTCCTTTTTTGCCATCGGATGATGTTTACCCTTTCCGGCCGACATATGTGGGTCATGGGGGAAGAAAGGCCGGCGACTAGTAGGAGGGGGTAAAAACGTTTGACGGGGGAAATCATCTCTTTTCTGTTGAGTAAATGTCGCTTTAGTACGTTCAAGAGAAGTTAATTCTTTCATTAAGAAATTCATTAAGTCATTTACTTTGAAATTGTCAGTTGCACCTTCCGTTCTGTTAAATGCGAGCACTAAATCTTGCGGTAGTAACTTCAAAAGCATAGGGCATAATAAGGAACCATAAGTATCAGACACAACTCCTAATGCGTCTAAACTTCTAATTTGTGTCTGACATCTATCAAATAAATTTCTGAATCCTTTAACATCACTCGAATGTTTCAGAGGAGGGATGTTTAATAAATTGCCTATGTGGGCGTCTATTAAGATGGATTTTCGCCCGAATCGCTCTTCTAACAGTTTAATAACTGAATCGTAATTCTCTGGTGAAAGCGAAAATCCTTCTACAATGCTAGCAGCAGTTCCCCCCAAATATGCTTTCAGATAGTTAAACTTATCAATTTTATTCAGTGACTCATTATTATTAATCGCCGATTGAAATGAATTCCAAAAATTAAGCCACTGACTACTATCTCCGTAAAATTTAGGAATCGAAAGTTTCGGCAGCTTCACCGTAGTCGTTTCTTTTGGACTTTCGATTTGGTGCGGAACTGCTGAGTTATCGTCATGTTTACGCGGTGGTGGGGCATTTGCCGATATGCGTTTCTTCGCCCTAAACTTCCATAGCGTTACTTTTTCACTATACTCTTCTATACTATCGAATTCTTTCTCATATTCTTTTGGTTTCAAAAGTCGTTCTAGATCGGTGTCAGTACCCTTTAGTGTTTCTGCTTTCTCGTTAAGTAGTTCTAAAGTTTCTTCTAACTCCTCAACGTTAACTTCTGTTTTTGCGATTTCAGCCTCTATTTTCTGACAACATTTGGTAATGGCGGTTCTTAACTTAGTTCTTTTTGTTTTTAATGCGTTTATTGTATCTTCCGTCATTTCTTCTAACTTTCAATATAAACCGAAACAAAAACAGTACTTAAAACAATTTCTAAATAGCTACTCTGAGACAAATAATTCTATTTCAAGTTTCAGAAATTTCCACTCCCATCCCGGCAGGGATGCCAAATTATTGCAAATCTTCACTGACTTCGGTCGTTAGAGAAAATAAACAAGGTGTTCTTACCTCAAATATAGTCAGCTCTCGATCTGCATCTTGATTCTAGTCTCGGGAGGGGTGAAAATATCCTGTAACTGTATTATCCATCATGCTGTTCGCTAATTAATTCAGACTAGAGCATAGAAACTACTCGTTGCTTTTATAATTATTATATTTAACACATATATTACATAAACAATTACACTTAACTACTTAACATCTATTTTAACATTACAGCACAACGGATATCGGTGTTTACTCATCACAGAGTTCGTTCTTTTTCTGCTTAGTCTCTGCTGGGTGGCGCTAGAGGTCAGGATCGCCTGTTGCCAGTTGTAACAATGGGATTCTTTACACTTCGTAACTCTGTATGCAATTTGACCTTATGCTAGTCGATATTACTTGGCATTCCCACCTGCAGTAAAAAAATACCCTTTTGTTGTTTTAATTCTTTTAACTTTCTGATTAAATAGTCTCGAATATTAATCAACCTCTATAGCTGGATTCTAAATGGCGTTTTAGCTTACTCTGTGAAGCATGCACTCTGGCGCCAAAGCGTTCATGCACAGTGTACGTGGCATTCTCTTTTCTTCATCGACATCTGCCGATGTAAAACCAAAATCCAAATAAATGTCGTCATATTTGTATTTTCTCTTTTCTTCCAACCCCCGCCACTAGTTTATAATTCACTTCATTTCCGCACCTTTAACACTTACTGACGTTCAATTATAAACTTGATCAATTTTCAGGAGCATAATTTTTTCTTAACTTTACTTGATTACGACATCATTCAGTTAGTTTGATCTCCAATAAATCGTGGTCGCAGACACATCTATTTATAATCGTATTCAAACACTTAAGTACTGAGAAAGTTCTTTCAATAACTAATAGAACAATCAAATCACTAGATTCACATTGACGCATTGATCTATACTCACGTCTGTTCACCTTCGGGCTGAGAAACATCTGCCTTCTACACTATGGTTACAAGAAAAACTGAGAATTTAATAGTCTCTATTAAAATTCTGACATCGAGTGTCATCTGGTATTATTATCGAAAGGCGAAAGTGGTTTGTACAGTGACCGTTAGATGACCATCCTATCTCGCTTCAAAACATCGATGAACCCGTTCTAAGACCACGTCATGTCAGTAAAAATATTGGAATACTTCTCAGTGCCCTTGTAAGCCAGCCGCTGCACCCCAGGGCACCGCGGAGCGAAGTTTGGAAACCACTGTGGTATTGCTTTAATTTAAAAGGTGACATTTTATAGCTTCCGCTAAATGTCTCCTTGTCTGCAAATGTATTGACTTTACATTAAGACATACAACCCGTAGGAACATTATCTTGAATACTACTTCTATATCCAGAAAGAAATCTGTAGACTTTGGAGAGTACTTTATTCATCGCTGTTATTTTTCCTAAACTTTTGGGTGTCAAAGTATTTCTTCTGGTCTGACTGTCTGACTCCATTGACTTGACGCATGAACAGAAAAACATATCTAGCATTACACTAAATACCGTCTCTCAATCAGCAAATTTCAAGTTTGATTCGAATGAGTTTAATTTACAAATCTATTGTGTTTAATAAGAATCTTATAAATGAATATGCAAACATCTAGGTAATATTTCGGCTGTGCTATTAAAAATTTTGCTAGGGAGTAGGTTGAGTTGGTTGAGAACAAACACTACGGTCATCTTTTTTTATACACGTGGAATAATTAGACCGAGACCTACTGCTTAAAGCCGATTCCGAACGGTTACAAACAACCACGCCATTGGAATACATTAGAAAAGAAACATTAAGGTCTGTTACAAAGAGATTTAACAATTCCGTTGTATTCTCCATGAGAGTTGAAAATCTAAGAGTTCAGAAATTCTTTCTTTGAGAGTTGCTTTATGATTTCCATTAGTCTTGATCAACACACATTTTGTCATGCTATGATACAAAATTTCAACTTCATTTTAAAAGAATTTAAAGTCATATCTTTTAGATGATCTGGGACACTTTCAAGGCAGTTGGGAGAAATCCGATGGCCCAGCAGATGTTCATCCCTCAATATCCAAATAAATCATTCTGTTTATGCATATTAAACCAGGTATGAGTATAGATAATTAGCACCAAACTCGATATATGTGTACCTTGATTTAAATGTCTTTAGGAGTAGGAGGGAAACTGAGTAACAGATAGATTTTATTCTCTCCGGAAAGAGATACTTGAAGATATCACTGATTAACGCTTTGCAAAATGACAACTTAAAAACTGTCCCGATATCAGTTCCTATGCCTTTTTCATTCCCTTTTTCTATCCTGCATCCAACCATTGAATTTATGAGAATATCCTTGAAATTTCAGAAAACACCCCTTTTTCCCTTTATGCCATCTAGTTTTTAGTATTTTTTCCACTGTATAGTATCTCGAATCTGTCACATTTTGAAGTTCTTTATCGTAAAATATGCCTTTAATCGCTTCTGTTTAATCCTTTTAGTTTACATGATATTGAAAGCTTGGGCAAAATTTACAATTGGTAAAAATATCTCTCGAACAAATTTGTTTTTATTCTTTTCCTAATCGCAGTTTTTCTTTACTTATTCGGACTGTGTCTCCAATTTTAAAGTTTGGGTTAGACAATTTCATGCTATTGATAGATTCGCATATGTTATTCTAAAATTTTAACTGATTAATCTACGTAAAAAAAAGAAGGGAAAAAAAGTTTCATTTTTTATGCTCTATTGCAGCCGTACTCAACCTTTTTTTTTTCTCTCAGGCCACTTGCACATGTTTACTACATTACGCGGGCCACAACATAGTACACTACACCTCATAATACATAATAATGTAAAAACAAAACTCAAAACCTAAATGTATTCAAGCTTTTATTTAAAAATGAGCGTGGTTTGTAATGTCGAGACAAATTTTTGACTATTTTAAACAAATCAGCTTTATACGTGTTATATGCTTCTCTCAATACGTTATTGAGGTAAGAATCAGTAAGCCGATTTCTATATACGTTCCTCGGATATTTCATTTTGGAATAGGATGATTGAAAAGATACGTTGATGAGAACATCGTGAGCAGCAGGAGGCACATTTTTATATAGTTTTTTTTTATTTTTCAGGCCCTAATTTCCAAATTATGTTTATAAATTCACCTGCCTGATAAAGAGTGTGAGTGTGTTGGGCCGCACAAAAAGCTTGGTGGGCTGCAATTCAAGTACCCTGCTCTAGTGCCGTATATTGCTCTAAATATGCTACTAACGACATCTTTATATTGATAGGAATTATATTCAGTGAAATATTTCTACATTTTAGACTTATAAAGGACAATTTAACCTTTGCACTATGATAGTCCTTGTGTTATCGCTAAACTTAATGATGCGTTAAATAATTTTGGGTGATCTTAGTGTTACGTTCAACTCCTTTGTATATTGGATATTTTATCTGCCTGGTTATCTGCCGTTGAGGATTTTCTGGATAGCAAAAATATACTTTTCCCTCGGTATTTCTGTTTTTAGAATATTAAAATGTTAATCTCTCTAGAAAATTACGAATAACCGTTTTACAGTTTTCAATTGCTGAATTTAAGTTTCAATGCACCTAGAGGGTAAGAGAGTTTACAGAAATTTGCGTGTTTTCTATCCCATAATAAAGATGCCGACGGTACAAAACATGGAATGAGCTACGATAAACCAGTTCATCCATGCGGTAACTGTACCGATCGTGTGCGGCATGTTTAGAAATTAACACCGCGATGACCTGATGAGTATTTACAAAAAAATCACGAATGTAATGAGTATGTTTCTGATAGCAGTGGTTCTGTGAGAGAACTCTCTATTTATTTCATTAAATATTTGAAACACCTGAATAATTTTACCATATTTACTGTTATGAAAAGGAACTGATATTAGAAACATATTGATACACATGAAGATACTATTTACAATTAACTCGCATTGGGCTTCTGTCTACTCATGCCCTTGAATGAATTGAAGTATGTTTCTTTTATTATAAGGAATATTTGAGAAATGAGCATTATTTTTGTCAGGGAAATGATGGCAATGAGGGAGTCAATGTTCCTTTTCTAGTTTCTTATGATCAGAGAGCAGTTGCCGCATCTTAAAAGAAGAAGAAAAAAAACTTTTAGTTTTGTGTGTAGGCACCAGAAAAAGTTTTAGCAGAGAATTGTTTGCTCACCAAACTTCCTTTTTACATAGAGCTCTTTTCTTTCTGAATTGCTGCACCGCACCTATTTTCTTCCTTTTTTAGAGGTCAAGAGACTTTATCTCAGAGATTTTCCCTTAAATCCCGAAATGTATATACTGGTAATGTATATTCAGGTTATGGGGTTGCAAAACTAGGAGAACAGTGCATTACATATAAAGATGAGATCTTTTGCGAAAATACTGCTTAAGCACTATTGCTTTCCTATAATTCAGACTTTGGACTTAATTCTCCAACAAAAAAAATTCTGAAACTCAATATGCATACACTGTGGAATAAAGTCCAGTTTTTATGCGTTATATTGATATTAAAGTTTGCAGTAGACAGCTCTGAATGTGTGGAACTCAAAAAGGATGCGTCTCTTAGTAAAATGGGTTCCTCAGCTCCCAGAAGACCCAAACGTAAGTTTATATACCTTTTTTAAGTATTGGTACAATGAATTTTATGCAAAACGAGACTTTGTTCATACGATTATATAAAACATTCTCTCTTTCTCTAACACTTCCTACACACACACATATATATATAATGTAAAGGGTTTTTAGGATATCCAGATTAAATTGTCTGCAGAGAATAATATCGTTGCTGTTTCATAGATATTAACTTTAAAAGTGCGACACAAGATATACTACGTGTAATCAGAAACGAGAGAGTTTATAGGGAAAGAATCCTAGATAATATTGCATTACTTCAATGAGTGGTTGTAAGCGCTAAATTTGATTTCTCTTTAAACTGGAGACATGATAGAATCTTTACAATATAATTTAAATAATATATGCCCACATATGAAAATATTTATGGACAATCTATTATAAAGCTATTTTTCACAGGAGTTTGTATAATCATTATTGCAACCCAAGAGAACTATTCTAATTGCTTTTAAGCTGAATTTTTTGAAGCGGTGTTTAAAAGATATAGCACTTAGCCATTATCTTTGATGTAGAGTGAGTTTATAGGGTTGATGTAATACATTAGACATTAATTTTTCCATTTAGCTTTTCCGGCTTAGAAATATATCGTGATTTGATTGGCAGTGATCGTATTTGAAGAGCAAAACTTATGTATAGCGAGTTCTTTTACGCAAATCCGTTAAGTTCGAGTACTTTTTTTATGCCGCCCCTTATAGATTTTAACCTTAATTTTAAACCTTTAACAATGCTGTTTCCTAAATTTACTACTAAAATCATATCTTACACTACGACTTATCAACTGTTTTCAAGCAGAACACCGAAATTTAAGTTAAAATATACTTTTCTTGATTATCATAGCCGCAGTGGTGTAGCTAGGGGTGGCGGTGGGTGCGGTCCGCACCGGGCGGCACATATTTTGAGGCGGCATATTTTTTATTTAGTATTAGTTGTAAAAAATTTAGTATTAGTTTTAAATTAGTTGTAAAAGAAGTGAAATTATTTATTTTTATTTATAAATATAAAAATATAAAATAAAACATATTTTATAGAATTTTTTTTATAAATTAGGTATATGTTTTGTCTAATAGGTGGGGAAACTGCGACCTCCGTAAGTTTCTTGTGGTCTTTATAAAAGTTGCATATATAGGTATATCAACTTAAGCGACCTCCTTTATTACTGCCTAATTTAAATATGGCATCCAATGGTAAAAAAGTTCCCCACCTATAGTTTGTCTCAATTACAATTATTTATTTATGTTTATTAATTTATAAGAACCACCAATTGATTGACTTAGAAAGGGCGGCAAATTGGAGACCGCCCCGGGCGGCAAAAGTTCTAGCTACGCCACTGCATAGCCGATAATTAAAATAATTATAGTTCTTTGTCACATAATGTTAGCAGTCTCCGAAACGGAAAAAATATATTAATTACATGAGAAACAACCTTTTTAATAATGTACATTATATATATATATATATATATATATATATATATATATATATATATATATATATATATATATATATATATATATATATGCATATATATATATATATATATATATGTATATATGTATGTATGTATGTATATATATGTATGTATGGAACGTCGATCGATCATTCCCCGAATTACATTTTTTCCGTACGTGTCGTTTACTTCATCCATTCCTGATGATGATAATTCTTTCTAAATACATGTATGTATTTATATTTATATATGCTTAGTTTACTCTCAAGAAACGTAAGATAAGACATTTTAATAACATTATAAAATTATAAAACTAAGTTAATAAATAAAAATTATAAGTTAATAATAATATAATATGAAATAATTGAAATCTTAAACTTAAAATTTTGTTACGTTCAAACGATTATTTATGCAATGGCTTATGCAAAAATGGTGGAACTTAACAACATTTGAACGGATTTCGGTTTAAGTTCAAATGTTAACACTTTTAAAACAATAAAATCTCAAATTCGGTCTACACGCCGGCTCTGCCTTAAACAGGATGAAATCGTATATTGTAACTGTTAGAAAACTCTCTAACAGCCTCCTTGCAGATTTTCCAGGTAAGAATTCCAATATGATTTTTAATTTTGTTTCATGTCATTTTGCCTAATGTATTAGTACAGCATTTTTTAAAAATTTATTATTATTATTATTTTGTTAGGGGGGGGGGGCGGGCGGGGGAAAGCAAGTGCCAAATATTTTAGACCAGTGGAATAGTGTTTAAAAGATCTAACTTCCAGTATACTTTTTGAACTAAAAATCACTAAAAATAAGAAGTGAATTTTTTCACAAACGGATTATTTTGAAGGCGTTGGTCATAGGTTAATTTAGACGGGACATTTGTGATGTTTAGACCAAAATGTCTCATTTACCCATGCATCTCCAAACAGTATATTCTACGTGACCAATTACGATATTCTGATCCTAATTTCCCTTCATCTGTAAATATTTTATTGCCTGTTTTTAAACTTGTTAGTATTTGTAGGAGCGTTTAAAGCTATAGTTATACTTTTTTGGAAGATTAAACAATTAAGATGCACATCCTTTCTTTTTATCTATTGTTGTCGTTATCTCTGAAGAAGCCATTTTGATGGCATTGTAATTTTCCTTTAGATCACTTACTTAATTTCAGTTAGCTTTAGAGTAATTCGTACTTTCTTTATGTTTTTTAATGGATTGGTAATGTCTTATGAGCTTAATAATGTGAACAATTTAAATAATCCTTGCCAATTCTTTTATTTTAGTTTCCATTAGTTAACTCTGATTTTATATATATATATGTATATATATATATATATATATATATATATATATATGTATGATATATATATATATATATATATATGTATGCATGTATGTATATCAACAGGTAAAGAGACAACCTACTTGAGCAACCTACAGAAAAAAAATTGCCAAAAAAAGAAGAAGAAAAATAAGATTAATGTTAAACTATATCTGTTAATAGTTCAGTTACATTATATCTGAAAAAGTGACCCTGTCTATACAAATATGCTAAATGGAAAGCTGTGTTTAATATAAATACTTTCATAATAATGTGCAAATGCAGCACTTTATTGTAAAAGAAGATAAATATAAAAAAGTTGAAGATAAAATCCAAAACATAAAAGTAAATGAAATAAAGAAAGAAATGTTGAATGATAAAATATCCTCGTCATCTAAGATATTGAAATAGAAAAATCTATCAATTTGTATGAGCTGTCCTTATAAAATTTCCCATAAAAATTTCTAACCAAAAAATGGTACTCTATGTGACATACAAACAGATCCTAATTTTAAAGCAATCCCAATATCATGATTTATTCTTTTTATTTTCAGTGTCATTTTTACAATTCGTAGCTCCTTTAGCTGTGGCAGACACTTGCAGATCTACTTCAGGCCTGGAAGGAACTTGTTTGTCTGCCCAAGACTGCTTAAAAAGAGGCGGTAGAGGTCTGGAGTCGTGTGCATGGGGTCTTGGAGTATGTTGCGTGCGTAAGTAGTTATCTTCAGTACTATTTACACTGAAGAAACAATAGAAATCACAAAAATACATGAAGGAATAAAGGAAATTAAAATTACAGCATTCTGAAAGAAAACAATTGATATTGAAACTCATATTCCTTTTAACAAAGAAATGTTTCTTGCACTACTTCAGTCTAGGGCAGCGTTTCTAAACTTTTTTTTTGTTTTAACCGTGTACTCCATCTTAAAAAATTTTCATTGATTGACACCTCCCTGAAGCCATAGAGATTGTGCAAATCAGAGAGTGTTTTAATTTAAAGTCATAGAAGAGAAAAATTACTGAAAAGACGTTATAGGAATTTTTTCAAAAATGCATCGATAAAAGAAAATTGAAATTTGTGAATCAGTTCGTTTTTCATGCAATTTGGGAAAGTGACGTAGAAACTCTGAAACGTAAACGTAGAAACTCTGTGTAGATGTTCAAAATTTATCTGGCTTCGGTAACAGAATGTTGTTGTCGGCTGGAGTTTTGTGACAATTCTAGAAAAAAAGCCGAATTTTGACATAATTTTTTTATTACATGAAGCTAGTTTTTCCATCATTACTAAAAATTTTCCACGTACCCTTGAACAGTACAGCACATACCCCAAGGGGTACGCGTACCACAGGTTGAGAACCGCTGGTCTAGGATATCATCGAATCTTTCTAGTCTAAAAAGATAGGTGTTCCAATTTTCCATCGTATCTTTTATTGTTTATCTCAATTTCATTTCACGTAATTTATTGTTTTCTTAGCAGTTCAGAGAAAGAACGTAGATTCTTGTGAAAAGGATTCTCTGAGGAAACTGACGCGTAAACCATCTGCTCCTTAAGAAACTCCCCTTCTCTTTTTAAAATTGATTTGAGTCAGATCAACCTATCATCGTCCTCGTTACAACTATCGATTGCACTATTTTTTCCAGGAAAGGATTTGATTATAAGTTTTGCATCTTATATAAATATTTTGATACAATTATTAATTTTCGCAATACAAAATTATTGATTCTAGTTTAATCGATTTCGAGTAATCAGTCTACAGTTTACGGCGTTTAAAACATTTGAAACAAAACTGCTTTCCTATTAAAGTAAGTTCTATCCCAAACCTCATTTTAGTCAGTAACATGTAACTATAACAAATTATTTTGACCTTTGAAATAATTCTACTGCCAAGAAATACTTCGAGTAGCCCAAAGAGATTACTATTTTTTCTCTGAAACCTTTTTTTTAATGGCTTGTAGTTATGTGAATTATTTATCGTTGAACCAGACGGAAAATAATGGATTTCAGCCTTGACTCTATTATGTGCAATTATTTTAATTTGAAGAGAAAAAAAACATAATGTATTTCGAGTTAATTATTTTAATCATCCAGAGATGTCTATAAGAGAAACTGAAAATTAAACAAATATAGTGTCAAATTTAGAAGTAAAAGAGATTAGGATCTAGCTAACAGTTTATATTTTATAACAATCTGTTAGTCTCTAAGGACACATATCACCGTGAGACCGATTGCGCCCCTCTTCGAATTTCAACCTATTTTACCACAGGGACTCTCTTCTTTGGTAGTCGACGTTTCGTGATTCGACGTTCGTAAATTTGGCTAGCTATGCAAGGCAGGCCTTTCTCAGTGGTTTGGTAATGCATCACAAAAATAAGGACCACCAACCATTGGAAAGTCACTCTTAAAACAAGTACTTGAAAGATCGCCTGTACAGCACAATAGGCAGTTAATATAACGAAAATAGCATATGAGCAGATTAATAGTCCTTTTTTTTTTCGTGACGTGGCAGGCACTTTGTCTCGAGTTCATTCGTCCATTCACGCAGCCATTTTGTTGGCTACGTTATTATGGAAACGCCGTGTAGGTGAACCAGCACTACTACCTTTAAGGAAACAGCAAAGGAACTTCCATGCTTTACACGGGATTCGTCCGAGCAGTGGAAATTCCTGAAGCTATATGAATGTGGGCTATATGAATAAATTATTTAATTCTAAAGAAGTTGGGATACATCGAATCAGAACTACAACACATAGATCATGTTCGAGGTATAGATCGAGAACATAAGTATATATTTTGTTCCATCCAACAATCTAAATAGCTTTGAAAAAAAAAGTGATGAAGAGGGGAAACTATAAAAGTCGGACCTGTTGCTTCAGAAGTTTCCTTAACGACTGTAATAATAAGTACAAAAGGATTGTTGTCTTCGGCATGATCACGAAACAAGTATAGTGGGAAAACTATCATGCAGCGCATGTAGCCCCTTAGATTGTATAGATAGGTTTAAGCTATAATATACCATTTTAGAACGGCCAAAAAGGCCTTGGTGTGCAGTAAAAGGGCGCAGTAACAACAATATTTCACAGCCGAAACCAAACAGTTATGGTGGTAGGCTTATATTGGATGTCTCCACTCGTATCAAAGTTTAAGGGTTTTAAAAATATCAAATTAGATTCGTAAGACCAAATTATAAGCTGCCAGTCGTTGGAGCTTCAAATCGGAAGTTTTTTGCCCCATTCCAGGAGCTTCTGGGCACTGTTATCTGTCATCTTAGGGTTTACAATTTTAAATATGGTCAAAGAAACCATTTGAGATAAACTAATTGGAATGCAATTGGTTCGTTCTACCGACATTTTTGATGATGTTACTTCTTTTGCCATGATTTTTAAAGACCTTTTGCAAATATTTTAGCTTCATATAATTCGAGACTACTACTGGTCACACTGTTCTTGTGTTTAGATGACAGTTACTGAATGCAATGGTCGTTTTAGTTTTTAGCTATAATTTTCGACATAGTTCGCTTCTTCAGGCTCCCAATTTCCACTGTTCGGATCTGGATCTGTGAAACGCTCTGGCTGTTATAAGATGCGTTTCAATGATCAAGACTTTCTGGGGCTCACTGAGTCTAACATTTGAACTCAAGAAACAAAAACGGCTTTTTCCCCGGATCAAATATGCAATGGACAGTTATCGTCTTACCCTCTCACAATAAGACTATTCGCTAGTTGGTGACGTCGCTCTTTCGATTTACATGCTTTCGTCTTTCGCGTCTACGTTGTACTAGGTGTTTTCATTATTTTGTTTATCCCCACTACATTCCTTGTATAAATTCTTTCTCATACCGTCAGGTTTATTGTGTTTAAGACATGTGTCAAGATAATGTATTTCTTACATTAAAAACTTCGATAATGCAGGGAGTTTCAAGCAGTATAACTAAACTATCAAACTCATATCTATTCAAGGAAAGCTGCTCTACTAAGTGGAAATGTTTCAAATCATAATAGTATCCTTTCACATTAACTTATTTCTTCATACTCTGTCAGGTTAACTTCGAGTATAAATCATTTAAAAGATTCTAATGAAATGTTTTCCCACTTATTTTTCAAACCACTTTTCTGCTGAATGACAAGGACAAAAAGCATACTCAAATCCCAATAAAATTAGATACCTCTAAGCGACCTTAGGTATAAATATTCATTTCTATCTTTCAAAATTTATCCGAACTTATCTTGTTTTCATTCTTTAATAACTGCATATCTTTGATAGATTCGTATTCGTGTGGAGGGGAATCAACTGCCAATATAACATATTTTACAAATCCAAACTACCCCACTCCGTGGACAAGTAACACCAACGTATGCACGTTTACAGTAAAACCAAGATTATTTGCAAAAATATGCCAACTTCGGTTGGATTTTGAAGAATTCTACATCACTGGACCTACATCTGGAGTCTGTGCAAGTGATATGTTTGTAGCTAGTGGACAAGATCTGAACAACATTGTGCCATTGATATGTGGACAAAACTCAGGACAACATAGTAAGTGACATTACCACAATTTTCTCTCTATTTAATAAGTTGTAATAAAACTATATATTATGTAATCACCTTTTAAACGAAAAAAAAATTTAAATGCACCAACAGAGAAAGAAATTCTTTAAATTGCAAGACAATTACTGAAAGCATTGAGAACCAAATTCTAACTGTTTGGAACGAGAGAACTCTTTTTCTCAATTAGAAATACTTTTAGATATTCCTGATAAGAGGCACTTTACCCTTTTTTCAGCTGAACGGTTCCGAGATTTTATGTTTCATGAACATTTAATTTTGAATTTTTTTAAACTAAATTCTATTTTAACTTTGCTGGTAAAAGACTTTATGAAGAAAAGCTCCTCATGATTTCCAAATTAACTACATGTGCTGAGGGAAACACTTACCCATTTTATCAAATTGATAAAATTTGAGAAAAAAAAATGGAAACAGTAAAAAATTTCTTCTCTGCCGTTTGGAGTTTTTCATAAACCTCAATGATGTCACTAAAATATAATCTCATCTATTTCTATGAACTGTAAGATCAAGTTTTTATCAGGTGACACTTTATATGAAGCTGATCGTTAGAGTTTTAATTGTTCCTACTCACATAAAACACTCTATAGAGACAATAATAAAGACCTAAAGCACTGATATACAATTATGAAAATTATAAATATGCTAGAAAATTTAAAATAATCAAAAAACAACATCTTTCGACCTTTTACCTTTCCATATGCGAAAGAATGAATCCTTAATTTATTAGTTTCACACACACACACACACACACACACACACACACACACACACATATATATTATATATATTTGTGTGTGTTTGGGGGGGGGGGTGGCGATTCCAGGATTTCTGTGGATAAAGCTCTTTAAATACTCAAATACAGCCCATAATTACATTTCATTATTAAGATTTGCTATATTTTTTACGTAAAAGAAAAATGAATTTTTAGTTTATAACTTGAGATAAAACAGATAAGCAATTAACCATTTGTTTATCACTTTCATAAAGGTTTTGCAGGCACTTAATTCTCACAGGAAATTCCTTAGCATAATGCAGAACTACAAAAATCGTCCTCGTTTTGTTTCCCAGTCCCCTGTAATGCAGCTGTTATTCGGCAGAAACGTGGTCAAGACTTATTCTTGTCCATTTTATCACGGATGATAGCGTGATGCGCTCTAGTTATCTCCGAAATTACCATCCGAGAGACGAAATCTACCAACCGCGAAACACATTATTAGTTATCTTGTAAAATGAGATGGCTTTTTGCTACTGATTATATGAATGCGGCGGCTAATAATGAAAACCATCCGGAGGAAAGGTGCCACTTTTTATTGATTTGCTCTGAGGTTTCGAAACATTAAAATGGCGTGTTCATAACGTGGCATGTTAGTTGTGAATTAGGTTCTGATGCCTCGTTAGAATGATTGCGTCGCGGGAAGATATTACGTTTGAACAACATATTATTCCCTTTGAGAATATCGTGAGAAAGAATTACATTTTATTAATGCTTCTGTAAATGTAAAATAGGATTTGAGTTTTCCGTTGGTTTCAAAAGTTGTAACTAATGTAGAAATATTAATAGGCTAGAGAATATGAATTATTTAACGGAGTTGCAATGAATACAAGACGGCATCAAATAAAGAGTAAGAAACCCGAAATTTCTTTTGGAATTTAGCTTATGCAAAATTTTAAAAACGAAAAAAGAAAGAAGGAAAAAATTAAAGTACAAACAACACTCAGTGGCCTTTTCCGATGAGCTTGTGGTCAAGTAAATATTTTGATTTATGTACGGGTTTTTAGTCTTATATCCAAGAAATATTTATAATCATGCAATATCATGGCCACTGAAGACAAGTTTTTGACTTATTATATCATGCCGAAGATGAAAGAATGTTGGTAGTTTAAAAGAAGCTGAATGATTTTTACTATCGTCCTTTAGAATTAGAGATCTCTATTTTTTATTCTCTAAAATGACAGACTGATTCACAAATTATACCTGATCTTTTATTGTGAAAACTTGTATTGATTTTGCCCTAATCTATGACTTCTTCCAACCGGAAGTTGATGTTAATTTTAAAGTCATTCAAATTTCCTTATTGAAGCCAGCGAAAATTTAAAACTTTATTAAGAGACAAAATTTTCAGTTTATCTTTGAATCCTCCTTTTAAATAATATTTATAATATTTACCCTTTTTATTTCGTGATTCAAAGAAATCTCGGAAAATAGTTAAAAATTATTATTTAAATTCCCTTAACAGTTTTTAGAAATGTCAGGTGAAAGTTCGCATTTAGTGAGTGTGTAATTGTTCTTATCATAATAGGAAAAAATTCAAGAGTGTATATTTACAGGGCTTACAAGAAAAGCTTTTGTAAGCCCTGTAAGCCCTGTAATTCCCTGTAGGAAAAATTCAAGAGTGTATATTTATAGGGCTTACAAACAAAAGGTTTGTAAGCCCTGCTTCCACTATTATTCATTGAAAATAATAGATATTTTTTTGGATTTTACAACAGTTATTAACCATAAATTTTACAGAAAACCAGCCTAACTGAGTAATTTATTAAGTTATGAGCAATGATTCTTATTCACAAGATTTTTAAAAACCTGTTCTTCATTTTTATAAATGTTCATGAGATCTTGAGAACGTCCCTATTTTCTGGTAATTTTTTTTCCTACTTGCGTATTCCACAGCTTTTATCTTTATATAGAAAATTTCTATAGTTTCCTTGCAGTGTACCCAGGATTGATTAGATGGAGGAAAAAGGTGTTAAGATTTCTCGAGCCATGGATATAGGGCTCGGTGTAGGACGTCGGGTGTCCAGCAAGAATTTTTCCACCGGACGTCAACTCGCGACGCTCCTGAGTGTACCTCAGACAAATTTGAACTCTTTTAATTATTAAACAAGAATATTGTGAAGGACTTTTCTTTTCTTTACACACGTAAATGCCTTTTATTCTTATTCAATATACCTCCTTTTTCCCTTTAACACTGTAATCTTTTTTCAGGATATAATTTTTGATAAAGCGTCGGACAAATGTGAATCAAATGTCAGTTTGGGAAGAAAAAAAGAAAAAATTATGTGAGATCTTGAGTTAGGTGAGATCCATAACGGTCCTCTGGAAAGCAAACTTTCAGACGCTAAAACCGTCCGTCCGTACCTCGCGAGTTATAGTTTTGGCAGACTCAGTCTGTATCGCTTGGACAAGCAGTAAACAGTTAAACAGAAAAGTGCCAAAATGTATATAAATTTTGACATACATATATGTATATATATACATACGTACATATATATAGATACATATATGCATAACACATACATACATATATACACACAAAAGAGGTAAGCAACGATAAGTAATCCTACGTTAATAACCCGCGGTAGTTTTGTTAGAAGAGACAACTTGAAATTTTTTTCAACGACTTTTTAGTTGCTTGTCCCCCTCCCCCGGGAGGTGATGAACCTTTAATACCATTTCGTGGTTGCGTTGTTGCATTTGACAAATATTGTTCTTTTGCAGTGTATCTCCAAGTTGGCAGCAGTTCTGGACCATATCGTTTTACTGTTACTACACGTGGTGAAAGCACGGAAAGAAAATGGAAGATACGTGTCACACAAATTCCATGCGGTAGTAATGTATTGGGTAAGTTATTGATATGACGATACTAAACGGCAAACTATTATGCCGTTATAATGAATCAGACATTTCAGGAATTTTCTTGAAGTTTATAACATCTAATAAACATGAAATGTTTTTAACCTTCTCAGTTTGAAAGTGTCTTACATTATTGTCTCGCATTTTTTCTAAAAAACCTCCTTCTTTAAAAGTAGGAAAATTTTATATAAAGTTTAAATGATAATTAAATTATTCACGCAAAAATTCGTAGTAACAACCCTAGCAATTATGAGCTTAAGGAGCAATAGCATTAGCTTTTGTGGATATCTATGATTCTTTGATACTGCAGGATTAAAAGGTTCTTAGTCGCTAAAATACCAAAATTTATGGTCCTGTAACTGAGAGAACAGATTAGCAATACATAGAAAATGTATGGTTAAAAAGAACAAAGTTACCGAAAATGTTTAAAGAGGATTTACAAAACATATAGAAAGCTGAATCTCAGAAACATTTTCATGTTTATGGGTATTAAACAGCCAATGCATAATTCTTCTAATTAAAGGTGATCTGTCAAGGATAGTTAACAAATCACAGAAAAAATAAAGGAAATACATCACAGGAAATACAATTCAATGTATTCATTTGTATAACTACTCATTCAAGAAAAATACACTTTGCAATACCCACAGATACTTTGAAAGTCAACCAGCAGTGCTGCCACGTAAACTTTGGGCCTAACAATAACTCGCGCAGGTTTGAAGCAACCTAGCTATGCCTCCAGCGGCTGCTCGTAAAACCCAACTATGTATTATTAAA
This sequence comes from Dolomedes plantarius, assembly GCA_907164885.2. Classification (NCBI taxonomy): domain Eukaryota; kingdom Metazoa; phylum Arthropoda; class Arachnida; order Araneae; family Dolomedidae; genus Dolomedes; species Dolomedes plantarius. The sequence continues at coordinate 162,469,060 of OU015494.1, forward strand.
CCAGACTCTAAGCCTAGCTCCAGCTCGATACTTCGTTTCGCCAGCACTACTCCTCCTTTCACTTCCTCTCACTTCCCCAGCACTTCCTCAACACTTCGTTTCTTTAATCTAGCTGCTTGGTATTTATACCAACCGCGTATGCCGCAATTAGCATATCTTAAGCGGATTCTTTAACTTTATTCACTTAAAAGTTCGATTATTGTGAATAGAATTTTATGTAAACCTTACAAAGTGAAGAGATTCAAATTATTTATTCTCCCCAAGCACCCTGTGAGAACCTAGGCTAAGGATTCTCAACGGGATATGTCAAAATAACTAAGATATAGTGGCCTCCGAGCAAGTGTACTATCCAAGACCTGAACGCGTAATCAATCATATGATATTCGCTGAAATGAATAAATTATGTGAACGGTAGTCATTTTACAATTCTACTCATATTACACTTGTATAATTTCCTGTCTTGTTAAAATGTTGCTTGTTTTTCATGATTATTACTTTATAGACACCAGCGACATCCGCGATTCTTTATCATCTCTCAAGCAATTAAATGCTTGCATGAAGAAGTAAAGTCATTCGCGTGTTTGAGGCATTTAAGTAAATGAATATGAACTCTCAAGCATAAGCTGATTTCATACGATTAATTATGGCATTTTTCTCTAGCTCCACCTCACTGCCTGCAGTATTATACAGGATCAGTTGGGAGCTTCCAGTCATTCAACTATGGGAATGTTAAGTTATCAGAGGATACTTACTTCCAAGATATGGATTATACGATCTGCATCCGAAAAGAAGCAGCTATGTGTGGGGCTGTTTTTACATCAGAAGGCGATTTTAAGGTTGATGCTGCTCGTACGACTGGAGATGGTTGCACAAGAGATTATCTGAGTTTTGGTACTGAAAGGAAATGTGGAAGTGTAGATGCAGTACAGGCAGGTGTAAGGCTTGGTAAGTTTATTTTATATGATCATGATATGGAATAATAACACGATATTACATGCTCTTTCGGGTACACTTTAGTCCTCTCAATTTTAAGCAAATTTATCAGAGAAGTTAAATTCTGTAATGAGTTTTTAATTTTAGATGAGCATTATAATATAGTAAACTTCTTAACAATCTTGTCGATTAAGACCCAGTCAATTTTGCGAATCTAAAGAGGCATCACCCCAAGTAACACAAAACCGTTGGCAAGTCGTTGGCCAACCACTTTCGGGCATGGTTGGCCAACGGTGGTTTTTGACCGTTGGCGTTCAGTTGGCCCAACAGTTGGCATTCAGTTGGCCCAACGGTTGGATTTGTAGGGCAACGGTTGGCTTTCAGTTGGCCCAACGGTTGGATTTGTAGGGCAACGGTTGGCTTTCAGTTGGCCCAACGGTTTGATTTACAGGATTTGGCCGTTTGCGCGAGGTTGGCCCAACGGTTGGCGTTCAGTTGGCCCAACAGTCAACTTTGCAGGTGAGCCTACATTAAATTTAGTTGGGGCTATTATGCATTTTTCAACCCAGCCAGCAACTCTTTGTTCACCAGGCCAATGGTCAAACTATCCAAGGATCAATAGTTTTGACATTTTGCTATTTTTCAGCAGATCGTTTACAAAGAGGATTTCCACTTTTTAAACAGTTTATTAAGTTCTAGTATTTAGCCACCAATAATTTATATAAAAATAGTATATTCAAAAAAGCATATTTGAATACACTATTTTTATATAAATATACTTTAATATCCTATTTTATATATTCAAAAGAGAATTTCGAATATACTATTTTTATATAAATTATTTGTGGCTAAATACTAGAACTTAATAAACTGTTTAAAAAAGGGAAAATCCTCTTTGTAAACGGTCTGCTGAAAATTAGCAAAATAACAAACTATTGACCCTTGGATAGTTTGACAACTGGCCCAATGAACAAAAAGTTGTTGGCTGGGTTGAAAAATGCATAACTCTTTTCCCCAAAAAGTAGTTTGAAAACTGCAAAATTCACTCTTTTATAAAATCAAAAAGTTTCCAAAGTTAAATATTAAAATGTACAAAAAGCAACAATACATTTTAATTTTAATGTTATTTTTAACAGTTTACATTTTGCTTGACATTGTTTATATAAAGTGTTTTGGTTTAAACACACATTATATCATTTTAGAGAGAATAAATCTTATAGATATATCCTTAGTGATATTATAAATCTCATGTCACTATATATATATATATATATATATATAACATTAAAAATTACATACCCCTTGTTAAACTCTTACGCTAGCTATTTCCCTTGGGCATCCGAATTAAATCTCAAACTATATTTCCAAATTTTAGTAAATCTTCCCAGTAAAGTCTATTAAAATTCCTTAATACAGTTTAATTTAGCCTTAGGCAGTTTTATTCAAGATGGCTGACATTTTAACGAAATTCTCTACTGCGTAGCGTCACTACCATTTTAATCTTAATCCACGCAAAAACACCGAGCTTCAACCAATCAACTATTAATCCACACCCTTCTGTCACGTGATGAGATGAAGTGATAAAAGTTTCTGCCGCCCAAAAAACGACGGACTTCTGTACTATTGTCCTGCCGCAATCATCACGGCAGAGATGCCGGCGAGTTAAATAAATTATCTTTCACGAATGCCGGTGTCGTCTCGTCTTCATTTCAGCCACGACTACCTGGATTAATTAACTAATTTCTTCATGATGTGAGAGGTTGGCGTCTTCGAAGCAGTAAATTGCGGCCAGCCTCTCATATTATATATATATATATATATATATATATATATATATATATATATATATATATATATATATATATATATATATATATATATATACAATTTATAATATCAATGCTACTTGTTGTTTTTAATCAGTCACTTTACTACATATATCAATTTTTTTAAATAAACACCTTTCCATTATAATCAACTGGTGTCAAATTGCACACTCATGCTGAGTTAATATGCCAAATACTTTTTGTAAGATTACCTTTATATAAATATTTTTTTCATTATATATATATATATATATTTTTATAAACACTTTATCTTCGAATTTGTCTACAGGTCTGATACAATATAAAGAACTGAGGTCTGATTTTTTAAAAACTTTCCATAAAACTGTTATATCAATTTTTGGACTTACCTTGTTTAATATTTTAAAACAGCATCTTAATAAGACATGTTATGGTAATTTTAATAAAATCAACTTTTCAACAATTCTTTTTTTATTTTAACTTTTAACAAAAAATTTAATAAAATTTAAATTTACATTGTCAAAAATACACAGTTCTTTTATCTCTCCCTCCGTCTCTGTCTTTCGAAAAAAGGAAAAATCCCTTTATTAAGTCTTCAACAAATTTGTTCGTTATGACTTCTCCCTGGTGAGCCAGTCCGACAGAAGTTGTCAATAAAAAAATAAATTAGTACAGTAAATAAGTCAAAAGAAAAATAGCTATATATGCACCAAACAGTCAAACAAAAATGCCTCATTAAGTTAGTTTTTTAATTTTTTAGAAACAAGTTAACTTATTATGAAATCTAACCCTAGCATTTACTTCATAATCAAAAATTTCTTCATGTTCCACGAACTTGTCTTAAATATTACTTCAGGTATGTATCAGTAAAGGTTTATTTATTTGTTGAATTATCAAAGCACAAAATAAAACAACAATTTCAAATATGCAAACTAAATTAACATCAGAGAAAAATTCGACACTGCACAGATCTTTAATAATTTTAGTACATATTTATTTACAATATATCAACTCTCTGAAAACTTACTTAAAATTTAGACATGAAAAATTAAAATATCAAGAGCTATTGGCAGGAATTTCCTTACATTATAGGAACTAATCATCTTAAACTGCTTGCATGTATTTAGCAAAGTTTATTTTCATAAATTAACAGAGCAGAAAATTAAAAAATAATTTGAAATATTTGAACCAAATTAACATTAGAAAAATAAGACATTGTAGTATATGATAGATAAGAATAATTTCCACATACATTTTACCGATACAACATTCAAAAAATTAAGGTAAAATTTTGCTTCTCTTAACCACACAGTAAAAAATATTTTCTCAGTAAAAGTCAAATTAATTCTGTAGCATCAAAAGCCCAACAGTTTGTAAATGAACGTTTGTCAACACAAAGCTTTTTATTAGCACAATATCTTTCATAATAAAACCAACACTTTAATAATTTTAGACAATGTTTATAACTCCACGGATATATAAAAAAAATACAAATGTTTGTACAAAATATCAACCCTACTAATGCCTTTCTATATACTGAACATCACAGTATCTATATATTTAAGTTGCTAAGCCAGGCCGATCCTTTGGGCTGTCTGGGAGAGAAAACTACTGCATCAATTTATTTCATTTTGATCTTAAACAAAAGATTTAATCTATAGATGTGTCAAATATGGTTTTTGTAACCATAATCTCTATTAATTGGCGATAATTTATAATCTAAAATTGCTTTCTGTGCATGCATGCTCAGTGACATGTTTAAATCTGGCTTTAGATACTCACTAAGCACGAGGCTGCATAAACTACTGATAAAATACTGTACTAATTAGATAGAACTAAAAATTTAAAACACATCAACATAATGATTTAAAAATACATATTTAATAAATTGAATCAAATAATACTAGTAGGAAACAAGGGAAAATAAAAAAGAGTGAGGAACAAGATTTCAGTTTATACAAATAGGCCTAGAATTCAAAGAAAGTTTTTACCTAGATTCAATCATTCATAAGATGATAACCACACTTCCAATTCTTTCATCTATGGTACTAATGAGATCAGGACTGGCAGTCAAATAAAAATTTCCAGAATTTCCAACTCATAATCTTATTTCCTCTGCTTTTTCTATATGAATCACATGCTGCATGCCAGTTCCTTGAATACATGATCTTATAGACAGCTAAAAATAGAAAAATAAGTCATGTACCATGGGATTGTCAAAATACAGTTTTTAATATTATGTACAAACTTTATAAAATATATTGCTAAAAATGTAAATATTATAATAAGTAGCAGCTAATCAAATGTTAAAGACAAGTGAATTATTTTAATGAGTGATCTGCTTACTTCATAAATAGTCCTTAATATTATGTACAAAATTTATTAAGTATATTGTCAAAAAATTGCTTAAAATGTAAATATTACAATAACTAGCAGATAATCAGATGTACCACACTTCCAATTAGACAAATGAATTATTTCAGAATTATTATTATTGAATTATTTTCTTAAAGACAAATGAATTATTTTAATGAGTGATCTGCATACTTCATAAATACTTTGTATTGATATTTTACTTTCAAACAAAATATTTAACATTAAATACCTGTTCGAGTCTGAGACAGGCAATTATTTTAAACTCAAATAAAATACAATTGCAAAGTTGATAGCAAGGAGAGAAAAATTACTGAAATTTCACCAAAGCAGACAGCTAATTGTATTTTATCCTTGTATTCATAAGCTTGTGATTAACTGACGCTTCTTTATAAATTTGTAAATAACTGTCTTGTAAATAGCTGTCTTTCAATCTTTCAATACTTTCATTTCGAAAATTTCTCAACCTTCCTAGCCTAGTTTAAGGTCTAGTATAGTTTTGTTTCCTCAACTCCTATCCATTTAGCTTTCCCCTTTTCTATTTTGTGTCTCCAACCATCTTTCCGGATCACCATCCAAGAGTTTCATGCATTCATGGTTAGAAATATCTGCATTTGAAAGCCTGAAAAGCAGTTTTCTCTTCCCGGGCCAGTAGAGTTAATTCTGGACTAATTTTCGTTTATGCGGTAAACAACCTCACACCTACAAAACTCTAGTAATGTTTTCAACATTAGCGCAAAGAACTAATCGAATTTAACCAATAGATATTGACTGAATATTTAAAAAATTTTGAACATATAAATCAGAAATAGCCAAATGAGAAAATCTTTATCTCTGCATCTATATACGTGAAGAATATGTAAATTAGGCGAACGCGATAAAAAAAGGGTAGGTAAACGTATTCGTACTTACGTATCTATTATTGCACTTCGCAAGTTTATGAGTTAGTACACATTGAAATATTATTAAATATGTTATAAAGACATTTAGAGGATTGTCAATACAGTCCAATGTCTCCCGAAATTTTAATAATCAGGAAAATTTAGTTTTAAAAATATTGAGGCGACATCCTACAACAGAAAATGTTTGATATTGGGAAGTTTTGTCGAGACATCCCAAGGGCTGCTATAATATCCAAAGACCACTATCTATCTGTTTTGGCCAGATAGAATCGCACTGACATTGTAAGGGAACTAAAATTTGTTCTCATTGCAGCCACTTGTACTAAAAGTCAAAGTAATCATAAGGATGATGGCTTAATGCGTCTGTATGCAAGACGATCAATGCACAGTGTCTCTTTTTTTTCTTATTTTCCTGAAAGACCCGATTATGCTGGGGTCGCCTACATAGCCGATCAAGCCCAAATGATTGGATACAAATTGCCTTTACTGATCAGTCTACGTACAGTCTAAATACTGATTCTGGTTTTTCTTAATTCGATAAAAACCTTGAAATTCACAACTTTTCATTGAATATTCGAGAAAAATCCCAGTTTTCATAGCGGTGGTTTGATTTTATGAGGAGGAATCAGGATAAATGGCTTAACTGACTTTCATAACTACTTTAGGTTTTCATAATCGTCCGAAGGTAAGTACACTGAAAAGCCAGAAAAACTGGTACACCTGTCTAATATCGTGTAAGGCCCCCACGAGCACGCAGAAGTGCTGCAACACGATGTGGCATGGACTAGACTAATGTCTGAAGGTATTCTGGGGGCAATTCACACCATGAATCCTGCAGGAAAGTCCACAAATTCATTACACATTAGTCCGATCTAATCGAGCCTATCTAGTGGAGTGCGAGGGGGACGGGAGATCTCTTCAGAACAGCACGTTGCAAGGCATCCCAGATATGCTCAATAATGTTCATGTCTGGGAATTTACATGGCCAATGGAAGTGTCTAAAGTTAGAAGAGTGATCTTAGAGCCACTCGGTAGCAACTCTCGACGCGTGGGGTGTCGCATTGTCCTGCTAGAATTGTCCAAGTCCGTCGGAATGCACAATGGACATGAATGGCTGTAGATGATCGGACAGGATGCTTATGTACCCGTCACCTGTCAGAATCGTCTCTAGACGTATCAGGGGTCCCATGTCACGCCAACTGCACATGCTCCATATCAACACAGAGGCTTCCATATCAACAGTCCCCGGTTCACATGTACGGTCCATGGATTCCTTAGGTTGTCTCCATACCTAAATTGTACCGTCCATAGGGCCGATACAATTGGAAACGGGACTCGTCAGACCAGACAACGTGTTTCCAGTCATCAACAGTCCAATGAAGGTGTTGGTGGACCCAGGCAAGGCGTAAAGCTTTGTGTCAACAACCTTACGCAAATGGATCTGAATCTCCGAAAGCCCATATCAATGACGGTCCATTGAACAGTTCGCCCACTGACACTTGTTGATGCCCCAGCATTGAAATCCGAGCAATTTGAGGAAGTGTTGCACGTCTATTTCATTTCAGGATTCTCGTCAGTCGTCGACGGTCCCGTTCATTCAAGGTCTTTTTGCGGCCGCACCGCTGTCGGGGATTTGATGTTTTACCGGATACCTGATATTCACGGTACACTCAGGAAATAGTCTTGCTTGAAAATCCAAATTGCATCGTTACCTCGGAGATGCTATGTCCCATCTCCCGTGCGTTGACTATAATACCACATTCAAAGTTACATAAATTGCGATAACCTGTCGTTCTAGCAGCAGGGACCTATCTAACAGCTTCATCATACACCTGTAGTCTTATATTGGCACTGCCGACCGCATCGCGTTACGCTGATTGGTTGCATATCTGCGTTACTTGCATACGCACGCCTGTACCAGAATTTTCTTTGCTCTTCATTGTATATGAGACTCTATATCGACAAGCAAGGCTTTTAAGGGGAGCTGTTGGGCCAGAGTTTCTTCTGACTGACGATAACGTCCGATCTAATCGAGTCTATCTAGTGGATGAATACCTTAATTTTGAAGTTATGACTTGGCTGGTTTAGTCAGTTTAGTCGAGGTTTCTCCACGCTTCTGATCATAAGTAGGAAGTTTTATGACGCGGAGTTTGAGAGCACCATCTTCCAACGAAGTTTGCATGAATTAAGATTTCCCACCCAGAAAAATGGCTATTACTTTCTCAGGCGTTTCATTAAAGCTGCTGTGTACTAACCCTATTGGATTAGCTCACCTCATTGTTTACCTATGAAGGAAATTTGTCTACTATTTACAGCTATATAAATGCTGACAATCTAATAAAAATGATATTTTCAGATAGCATGAACTTTTCTGCACCTTGATATAGGATTCATTTTACAAATTTCGTCCACCGAAGGAATTTATGAGCGTTTAAAACACACTATACCAGATTTTTGTCCCGAATAATTTAAATTAAAAATATTATTTTCATTAAAAAAAACGAAAAATGTCCCAAGGTTAAGATTTCTTTCCACATTACGGAGTACAATTCTTTAAAAAAAATCTTTCATTCCAAGTCGGCAATCCTTGAACACATTTTCTCCATAGGTTAACATTGATGTGAGCGAATCCAATAGAGTTGTCACTACACAGAAGCTTTAATTACATGGACAGACGATAGATGTCTGCTCGGTTATACGGTGCTCCCATAATAAAGTCACCAACGAAATTCCACAGTGGAGATGAGCGAATGTTTGCCAAGACAGGTACCTGCCGCGTTGGAGAAAAATAATAATATGTAACAATTCTCTGAAATTTCTCGTCATATTTGCTGAAAATGAATGTTTAGAAAGTAACAGCGTAGATCATAGAAATGGATTAAATGGTTTTTTATTGTCTTATGTAAAATGAATACATCGTAATTTACAAATTCAGATAATATATTGTATTTCCTACTCATTTAAAACATTGTTTTTTATTCCAGCAAATTCTGGGCCAATGACATTAACCTTTGTAAGTGATGATAAGACAACTGTGAATGCTGTAAACAATGACAATGGATTTAGCTTTAAATATTCACAGTTTTCCTGTTCTTCAAGAAATTAACTTCTGGAATTTTGAAGATTTTACTCCTATCGTTTTAACTTTCATGCAAAAAAAGGCGAGTAAATGTAGAGACAAAAAAAGTCGAATGAGCAGCTCCATTTTAATTTTTTTATTGGTGTAAATTATATTGCTTAGGAGACTGAACTGTTTACAATAAAATATGGAAAAAGCTTTAAAAATTAGCCAAAAAAGCCTCAGATTTATTTTATTACTCACATTTCCTATACATACTTATCTAATCCAATATTTTAAAGTCCTCGTCAGTGATAAACTTTTATGTACAAATTTTATGAAAATGTTTGATAAAAGAGATAAAATTTTTATTCATATAATTATACCAAGTATTACTTTATTCGTTTGTTTTTCTAAACTATTATGACTTTATTGCTTTAAGAAGAGCAAAATCCTCCAACACAAATTCTCCATTTTTATTTTTAAAATATGTAAATCTTTTTGAACTATGAATTGATTAAAAAATTTTTAATATTTTAACAAATTCTTTAGCATAAAAAGTAGTATTTTCACTGGTAAAACATTTAAAAACTTTATTTTAGAACTTTATTCAAAATTTTATCTTTTCCCATACAAAAAGGCATGATGCAAAATTTTTCGCGATTAAATATAACGCTATTTCTAATCATTCCCAAGCAGATTTTATTTATAAACGACTTACTATTAATATTTCAAAACAAGATCTTCCAATAAAAGACTGTAATCTGAACTTGATAATTAGTGGAACTGAATTAAACTGGGATTCACTGTTAAACATAGTGAATTGTTACACTGTTAAACATAGTGTTGATTCTCTCTCCCATAAAGAGTTGATTCTTTGGAAGTTCTGAAAAAGCAAAGCATCCAAGAATGAGTTACAAACCTTCTGAATAATTACACATTTTTTCATCAAAACTTTACTATTGATTGTTTATAGGGCTCAAAATGGAATTAAAAATCTTGATATATTCAGGAAAAGATTGTTACTTATGTCTATTTATTTATTTGTTTTAAAATACCCTTCAAAGTATTTGAATATGTTTGAACCGTATTCCATTGTCTTAACAAACACTAACACAAACTTCATATCCAAACGAAGATAATTGTAAAATTTGGTCTTGTAGGTTTTTTTTTTTTTTTTCGCAACAAATATGAAAAAACTAATTGATACACCCTAATACTAAATATTACTAAATAACCTGACACCCCATTACTAAACATAAAATATCGATTGCAATTTTTATTTACGTTACAGCTGTAACTAAAGCGAAAGCTAAAATAAGTAAGTCAAAACCATGTTAACTTATTAAAATATTTTGGTAGAAACATTGATAAATAATTCTGGACACATGCGTTGCAAAAAAGGCCACGGAATCTTTATAGTATCGAAAAGTAGTATATCTTTATAGGATTCATATGAACTTTGTTCATGAAATTGTCATATCTCATTTGAGAAAGGTACTTTTAACATATACTGAATCGGATTCCCCTACACATAAAAAAAAAAATCAGTGCGAAAAATTCTGCTTGTAAAAACGAGGAATGCATTATTTGAGAATAGGTTCCTAGGGGATTTACCCATTTAATTTTTTCATACCGTAACAGCTGTTTTGCCATCCACTCACGGGAAAACTGCTGGGTGTGGTTCGGACGACTATCATTAAAATATCTTCCGGGTAGGTTTTAAGAAGTCACGAGTATGCTACACCTATAAAATGATATCACGAAAACAAAGCGCACGCAAGAAGTAAAGCTGTGTTTGGCAGATATATACAATCAATGGACAGATTGCTAAGGGTGAAATGATAAGAGTTACTCGGCAGTTTAAATAAAAGAATATAAGAAAAGAAATATGGTGCTCTTATACAAATAACGTGAAAAATGTCTTGGAAGGTAATTAGAAAGTTGCAGAGATTTATTATTTAGCAGTGTTTGTTAAAACATATATAATTAATTTTATATCATACACCGTATACAGGTTTGCTAAGCAAACTCATCTGTAATCCCCAAGAAAGAAAAAAAAATAACTACGGAGATTCTTCAGTTGTCCTTCATCCGGATTCTGTGGATACGCAACTGAAATAAAAGGCAAATGAATCTCAATTTTCATCTGTTGTGCAAAAACAAAAAATCTTTGTGTTTGAAACAGATAAAATTTCTTACGCATTTGAGGTTTCATTTTTGCGAAGTCTCTTATGCTTGGTAAACGACAGCTAAAGATTGTCTTGTTACAAACTCTTTTGGTTTAATAGGAAGTGGAGGTCGTTAAAAATGCCTTCATTTAACAATTCTCTATAGTTCAGCATAGCAAAATAGATAACAAGTATCTACAGCTTTCAATACATTATAGAGCATATTAATCAAAGGAATAGTTCCAGATTCAGAATTTTTAAAACTTATGAGAGTCAAGAAAGCTATAAGAAGAAAAAAATGTAAAGGGTACAATCTTACAGTGTGACAATTTATTGAACTATATGAAAAAAAAATAAAATTTTTGAACTATTGGAGAGATTCAGTAAAAACTTGGCAGTTGAATGAAGGGCATGTTGGATTTTTTTTTTTAGCATGCACACTCGTATTGTTGTTGTCGAGCAAAAATCATTGCAGAATTTTGCTCTGCGCCACATCTATCTATTGATGATAAGCATATCAAGCATGTCATAAACTAAATCCTATTATCTGTAGTTACTTTTGAAATTTTAATAAAATTTTTGCACTCAGTAGTCTTTTAAAATTTGAATTTTTATTTCATATAGCTCAATAATTGTCACCCTGTATTACTGACTGCCTAATTACTAGGGTACTTTTAAATCTTTACTTTTGCCATGATAATCTGTATTCCTGAGCCCTGTTGTGATGGATGGTAGATTTTAATTGTTTTCACATCGTGATCACTCTCCTCATCATCATCGCTGGCATGACAACCCAGTATTTTGGTAGGTTTTTTGATAAAGTTCATTGAAGAGTTCTTCGGTTCTTGCCCTACCCACAAAATATATATATAATTTTAACCGAAATTTATGATGGGAAAGAGTGAGCCAATTTAGATAACCTTGAAAAAAAAGTTTCTGTGAATCTAAAAGCAGTTATAACATACATTTAAATCCAGTGGAATTTGAACGAAACATATCAATGTTATTAGGCAAAGGATTAGTATGAGTAGATGCGTTTGGTATCACGGAGGTATACTCTTTATTACTATAGTGTAAACGATATCGTATCATACATTTGTCTTCACCTTTTCCTTACGGGGTAGGATAGCAGGTATCCCAAGAATGAATATATATATATATATATATATATATATATATATATATATATATATATATATATATATATATATATATATATATATATATATATATATATATATATATATATACACATATATATATATACACTGAATATCAAAAATTTAGGAAAAGTCACAAAAATAGCGATTACTCAAAAAATTACGCGTAGAATTTAATGAAACTTATACACATTATACAACACATAGGTAGGTATAAAACAGCATAAAAAGAAATCGCCAGACAATTATGGTGTTATAGAAACTAGCATATGTATACAATGAACAAATCGAATGTGTCAGTTTGGTATGGGAAAAGTACCTTTAATATGGCATATGATCCCCCCGAGAAGCAATACAGCACATACAGCGATGTGTGATGCTGTCAATTATGTGGTCTATGAGTTCGGTAGGAAGTGAGAGCCATTGCTCTTGCAAAGCAGTTGAAAGAGTGGCTAGGGTCCTAGGAGGAGAATTGAGAGCAGCTATATGTCGTCCTAGAGCGTCCCAAACATGCTCGATAGGATTCAGGTTCGGTGATCGAGCTGGCCACTCCATGCGCTGAATTGTTTCCTGCTCAAGATAAGCATCCACGATGCATTATCTTGAGCAGGACGATATCGCAAGACCCTGTGCGGTCTTGCGATATCGTCTTGTAGCACGAAAGCATCACCTATTGCCCCGGCATAAGGGCGCACATAAGCATCAAGAATGTCATATCTATAGGTGTGAGCATTCACATTTCCACGGAGAAAGACATGGAGGTCTGTGCGTCCACTCAAAGAGATACCACCCCAAACACAGACACTGCTTGATCCGTGTGCATCTCTTTCACGGATGTGTGATGGATGAAAACGAGTTCCAGGTTCTCTCCAAATCAAAATACGCCTACTATCGCTTTGGAGGCTAAACCTGGACTCATCCGTAAAGAGAACAGCCCTCCATCGATCACGCGTCCAGTGGACATGTTAACATGCCCACTGCAAACGTTCCCGCCTATGGCGGGACATGAGCGGGACGCAAATAACTGGTAACCTCGCAAAAAGACCACCTTCGTGAAGCCTTCTACGGACGGTTGACGTTGATACCAACCTTCCGGAGCTTGCAGCGAGGGAGGTTCTAAGTTCAGACGGAGTTGCGGTTCTATTCCTTCATGCGCATAATGACAAATATCAGTAATTAATTTCATTAGTACAGTTCGTTACACATGCAGGAACTAAACTACGCTGACTAAGCTTTATGTTTGCAAGCGTATGTAGCGTAAGCGTTATGTTTCCTGTGTAGCAGCAGCACTACTAAACTTCCAGCCCTTTTCGCCGTGCTGTAGTTAAGGGAGAATTTGAATATTTGACTGTGCGCGCAGTACCGGAGAACAAAATTTGCATACGAGCTGGTTGAAAGAGCCGTCGTAACAGATAAAAAAGAGGGCTCACAGTTTCGGAACATTCTTCGACTGCCACGATGGTTCTTTCCTTGCCAGAGCGTGTTTTGCTGCTAAAGTTATTTTACCAAAATGGCGATAACGCCGCCAAAGCGCTTCGCTTGTACCGAGGGCAGGAAGCTTTGCGTACGGGTCGAGTAACACCATGTGCTCTGCGGCGAATGGTGAAACGTTTCGAGGAAACAGGTAGCTTTGCCGTTCAAGCAGGCCGAAGGTGAAAAAAACGGATACCGCAGGTGATGGATGATGTCGCAACCGCTGTCGTTGAACAGGCAAATTCGAACACAGCAGGAACATGCAGTGCTCGCGCCGTATCAAGTCAACTCGGATTGTCACACACTACGGTATGGAGGTGCATGCGGAAAACACTCAAAGCCTATCCTTAAAAACTCCACAGCTTACAAGAGTTAAAACATGGCGATTACGATCTGCGTGAAACGTTCGCTTTAACGTTTTTGGGCACGAATGGAGGTGGAGCAGAATTGGCTGTGGAACATCCTATGAACCGATGAGGATCACTTTTGCATGTGCGGAACAGTGAAGGCACCTAACTGCCGTATCTGGTCCACTGAGAATCCTCACTCAGTCCACCAAATGCCATTGCATTCACTGCATGTGACTCTATGGATCGGTTTCACTGCGACCTTTATGATTGGGCCATTTTTCTTATAGAAAATCACCCAGCAAAGAACCAAAAACCTGTTCCGTGACTGCAGCACGCTATCGGGCTATGTTGCAAGGTGTGGTCATTCCAGAACTCTAGCATCGTCGATGTCTCGCTACAATGATATTCCAACAAGATGGTGCCCCTCCTCCCATTGGAAGTGAGGTTCAACAATTGCTGCGACGTCATTTTACGGAGGATCGCATTATCAGCCGTACATTTCCTACCAGATGGCCTCCACGTTCATCCGACCCCGTGCGATTTTTGGCTTTGGGGTTACCTCAAAGATAAACTTTATCTGGGAAACAAAGGAAATCTGTCGAATTTGAAGAACAACATCCTCTTGCACGTACTCAACATCGGTCCCTACCAGTGACACGCCGCTATGGATCATGCTATAACACGGTGTCACTCGTTGGACCTGAAGCACGGTGGACACATTGAAAACTACCTGTGAAAGCTTTGTGTGCTGTCGTTACTACGCGCATGCCTTTCGTTTGCTCCTTCACCAACATTTCTGTAGGATCGACAGTCCTTGTGTAACGAACTGTATTAATAAAGTTAATTGCCAACACCTCGTATGCCAACACCTTCTTTCCTTTCTTCGTACAGTCATGTTTAATTTTCCTTACCTTCAACTGATCACAGCGCCTCATTTGCACCTAGCGGTCTTTGTTGGAACTAATTGTTTTTTCCCCACCAATCAATTCCCATGACCTGATATGTATATCCTCTAAATATGAAGACGTTACGTCCACTGCTTTTCTCGCCAGGGCGTATATATATATATATATACACACACACTGTCACAAAAAAATATATGCACCCAAAAAGAAACGAGCTAGTATCACGAAAATTAACATGTATGTAGTATATGAGGAGATAAGCAAATGATTGCAAATTTAGAAGAATAGACCGTTTTATTAAGAAGATATGGCATGAAAAGGTTACAAATCAGTAAGTAGTAAATCCACCTCTGGCAGCTATACAAGCCGAAACACAGCAAGGCATCGAATCAATGAGGTCACCTATGACCTCCTGCGGAAGATCATGCCATAATCTTTGCAACTGGGCAGTAAATTCACCAGTATTCCGGGACGGCTGCACTTGCCGTCCAAGCACATCCCAGACGTGCTCTATTGGCGAGAGGTCTAGTGACCTGGCAGATCATGGGAGTACGTCATATCATTGAAGACATTGTTGGGAGAGTCGCGCAGTATGTGGACGAGCGTTGTCTTGCTAATAAATGGCACCTGGGCGACTTGATAGCATAGGCAAAACAATTGGAGTTAAAATCTGGTCCACGTAACTGCGTCCCGTCAAAGTGCGTTGAAGGACGACTAGAGATGATCGTGTGTCCCAACAAATCGCTCTCCACACTATCACACCTTGTGTAATCGCCGTATAGCTCTCGAGAACAAATGCCGGATCGGATCGGTGGCCTGGCCGCCTCCACACGCGTATGTGCAGGTCATCAGCATTGAGACTGAATCGGGATTTATCACTGAAGATCACACGCCTCCAGTCGGTCACACTCTAGCTTGCCCGAGGTCGGCAGAAATCCAATCGACACTGCCTATGATGTGGGGTCAGTGGTAGGCGCCTTAATGGCCGTCGGCTCCTTATACCTGTGTCGACCAGTCGTCTCCGAATGGTTTCCCTTGATACCACCGGATGTCTGGAAGGTGGTAAATGGCGTCGAACCAATTTTAGCGACGTTGTTGGTGCGAACGTGGCCGCTCTTATGATTGCGCCATCCTCGCACGCATTTGTGTTCCTGGGATGCCCTGACCCTCCGCGACGGTAGACTATCCCATCCGTGATCCATTGTTGCCAACACCGAGCAACTACCATATCGCTCCGACTGAGGTGGCGACCGATACGCCTGTTCGATCTACCTGCTTCTCTGAGGCCTACTATACGCCCCCTCTCAAAGTCCGAAAATTGTTCGTACTGTCACCGGTTACGTCTCAGAGGCATCTCTAGTCACAATACCGTCCATCCAAGTCGACAGATTTGTTGGAATAACCCTATGACACGAGCAATCATGCTTTTAAACTCTCCCAGCTGCGCATCTCATATGCGCATGGCGCGCTTACCCTTGTCTCATTGGCGTCAAAATTTTAATTCATTTGCATATCTCTTACCAGACTACATTCCTGCCAAGTTTCGTGATAATAGCTCGATTTTTTCTGGGTACATATATTTTTTTGTGACAGAGTGTTTATATATATGTGTGTGTGTGTGTGTGTATAACCCCCTTAGCGACCGTTCATACAAAGGGGGGTATGAAATTTTCCGCTCTAAAGAGGGATTTGGAAAAATGGGCCCTGTAAGCTAAAGGTTAAGTTAATGACTGATTTCCTTCAAATGATTAGTATAAAGTATGCGTGTGATTACGCCACTGAATTTTCAATGATAAATTTCGCCAAGGAACTATTTAAATATACAATCAGTACTCGTATAAAAGAAAATAAATATTATACAAACGTACATTCTCAAAGTTATTACATACGTATTTACGTCAGATTCAGGGAAAACACATTAATCTGCCTCCATTAGTGGGTGAAATGTTTGAAATAGGGGCTCTACTCCAATCAAGACTGCCTGTATTCAGAATATTTTATATCGCTATTTTTACATCAAAGCTGATTAAAGGTTTGTAAATGCCGTGATTAAGGATATGCAGGAAAGTTACTTTACAAAATATTACTACTTTAAAAACTTTGTATGAGAAAAGTAAATATTATTTGATACAAATAAAGAGTAACACAATCGGAATTTCATTTAATTTCGGAGAGGAAGATTCTATGGCGTCAACTAATGACAGACCGTTTTATTGGTATGATACTGATGATTTAAAAAAAATTAAATTTTCTTAGTTTTTGCAAAATTTAAAGATACATTGAAAGTTTTTGCCGTATTTAAAGATAAATTTAAAGTTTTTTCAATATTTAAAGGTTCTGCTTTTCCTCTGAAATGCGTAGTAGGTTACAGAAAAAATATTTTCTCGTCGTATTCCAAAGTATGAAGCAAGATTTACTGATGGATTAATTATCCACAAAATAAAGAACACACTCTACAAAAAATTTGGAATGATTATTTCATAATATTTATTTTAAAAAAAGACATGTTACAGGTTTGCACAAACATAGATATATAAATAGTGTGAAATTCTATGCATGAAGTTTGTGAAGTGCATTACAAAGTATTTTTACGCGAATGGAATTTCTGAATTTATGCATTGATTTAACTCTATTATTAGAACAAAATATTTGAAAAATTTTGTTTGTCACTTAATAGAAGATTCAGATGAAATATATCTTCTCAACTTAATATGCATGGCTTTATTTTTGCACCTAGATTGTAAAACCCACTGCCAAATATATGGCATCTCTTTAGGCACATATTTATTCACTGGAGAAAAAAAATGCATTTTGAGACCATTTAAGGATTTAGAAAATGTGTCTAAGAAAACACCATCAACCACACGCGTTTTGATTATATTGTAGATTAAATCCAACAGCATTATTTTCAGCATCTGTCCGAAAGTAAGCAATGAAAGGACCAGTTGAATTGTCTATAAAAATAAAAATAAATTTTATTAGTACAATAGAAAGATACAGTGGTACAAATACTTAACTCCAGTACAGGGTGTTTTAAAAAGAATCCTCCGATTTGAAAAAAATCATAACTATTCATCTTTTAATCCGTTTTGATCGAATAATGTATAGGCAGAAAGAGGGAAATCTCGAGTTTCACGCAGTTGCCAACAAGTAGCGCTAACGCTCTTCCTTCGCCTGCCACTTCAGTGTTTGTAAAGATGGCGACTGCATAACAGAAATCAAAGAATCATCCAATTAAAAAAAATCCTAACTATTCATCTTTTTATCTGTTTTGATCGAATAATGTATAGGCTGAAAGAGGGAAAACTCGAGTTTCACACAGTTGCCATCAAGTAGCGCTAACACTCTTTCTTCGCCCACCACTTCAGTGTTTACAAAGTTGGTGCTGCAGTACAGAAATCATTTTGTGTTCTACGCTTTGCGAAATGTGAGTCCGTAACAACTGTTCAGCATGATTTTCGTCGACAAAACCCTGGTAGATTGAAGTTCCTACCTACCTCTTAGAGCATTAGGAGATGGTATAAACAATTCCAAGACACGGGTTGTCTGTGTACGCATAACAGCCGTGGAAGCAGTGTATGCAGACATGCTCTCAAAAGTTTGGGACGAATATGCCTACCGTATAGACATATGTCGTGCATCCAAAGGTGGGCATATTGAGCACCTTTAATTTGGTTTGTAAAAAAACTTTATGACTAGCCATGTAATATAAAATTAATTTTAAGTTTCTATGTTCAATATTTTTCATTATACACTCATTTCAAATCGGGTGATTCCTTTTGAAACACCCTGTAGATTAAGTAGTCAAACAAAAGATAAAATAAGCATTATCCTGTGAAACAGAGATTGTTTGTAACGCTTGTTTGATCAAGATTCAGTGGTTATACAAATTAATAAGAGCGATACAGTGTCCTTCGTACGCTGAAGACTTAGCTGAAAACTAATCGAAAATATGTTTTGAAAACGTTTAATATACTTACAACTGATTTTTTTCCAGCTAATTATTTTTAAAGGCATATAATTTATTTTAAAGGCATTTTAAGAGCTAAGACAACATGTTAATGGTCTGCTGTTGCCCTCACAGCAGCTTTAGATATAATTATATAAAATTTCTATGAACCCCGTTTGAAGATGACAACTTCTAGGTTTTCATTCCCAATGTGTAAAAATTTATTTCGAGTAAAAATATTTTTATGAATATATATGAGAGAAATGTGGGTATAAATCTTTTCAGAGTATCATGTTAGCAATTCAATGCGATCAAAGGTAACTGGAATAGAAGTAACAGTAAAAAGGGAAATTAAAGTGTTTTCTGACTGCAATAAAAATCTCCCAAAATATACAAAAGTGGCTGAAACAATATATAAATTAATCTATATATATATATAACAGTTCCGTATATCCGACTGACATATAACGCACAGACCTAACCGCTGGACGTAAAGGGCTGGAATTTTGTATAGCGATTCTTCTTATAGTGTAGAGGTGCACTAAGAGAGACTTTTGAAAAATTCTTCTTAGATTCTTTTAAATTAAATTTTTAAGCTGTTTTTGTAACATCCTTTAAAGTATGTATTTAAAATAATAATCCGAGGGTTATAAAATTTAAATCACGAGAAAGATCATAAAAATTCCTTTAAAATGAAATCTTTTTCGAATCTTTACCTCCCTTTTCTGATTTTTGGGGAATTTTTAAAGATTAATTTTTAGAATTTAATTTATTAAATGCTGATTATGTGGTTTCTTTTCTTTTGTGGTACTTTAAACTAATTTTGCGTCACGTGCATAACAACGAAATAGACAAAAAAAAAATTCTTGATAATGCGGCAGACGATTGGACATTATCCAAAAAATATTAAAATATAGTAAAAGAAATGTTCCTCAAACTGTACTAAATTAACTGTAAAATATTCTTTAGTATGTTCTATTAGATTTAATTTGAATATTTTCTTCTACATTATTTTGCCAATAAAAATATCCGTTACGATTTTTTTATAAATATATTTTTTCGTTTTTTTTACATCAATTGCATACATTGATCGTTGTATTTATTATAAATATATGTATAATTTTTTGGCATTAATTGCATACATTGACCGTTGTATTTAATTTGAATGTACTCCGTAACGAAGTACGGGTTTTCAGCTAGTAATTATATAAAATTTCTATGGCCCCGTTTGAAGATGATAACTTCTAGGTTTTCATTCCCAATGTGTAAAAATTTATTTCGAGTAAAAATATTTTTATAAATACATATGAGGGAAATACGGGAATAAATATTTTCAGAGTATCATGCTAACAACTGAATGCGATCAAAGGTAACTGGAACAGAAGTAAAAGTAAAAATTGAAATTCAAGTGTTTTCTGACTGCAATAAAAATAATCCCAAAATATACAAAAGTGGCTGAAACAATATATAAATTAAATGAAGCAACCTACCTGTTACTGGAGCATTTTCGGTGGGGTTACTTTGAGAATTTGATGGATTTAATCTTGCACCGCAATATCGATCTCCACCAAGTCTTAAATAATCCATAGGGCATTCACTTATACCTAATCCAGCTTCTCCGCTTCCTACAGTCGGAGAATTGTTTGAATTAAGATTTAGTATTATGAAGCTTTCAATGTTATCTGCGCTGTAAGTTATGGAACAACGTCCGACTTCTTTCCGGAAGCATATGGCATAGTTCATATTATTCAAATAACCTCCTGTGGTTACAGAAGACTCTTCAGGCACATAATTAAAACTCGAAAAACGTCCTTGAAGGCCAGTATAATACTGAAGACAATTTGGTGGAGCTAAAAAGTATGAAAGCGAAGTACAGTCAGTAAAAATCAGCATATTGGGTGTAAGGGTCAAATGATGCAGATGATACTTATAAGTTTAAGGGGATGGTGAACATTACAAAGCGATTTTTGAAATTTTTAACTCAAAGATATGAAAAATTGTATATATATTAATTAAAGTATAGCTATATCAAACACCTTATAAAATTTTATAAATATAATAATTTTTTTATATTTTTAAAAATTGAAATTGTTTTTTAAATGCTCCTTGCGATCCAGTTTTTAACTTCTCCCCTTAATTTTGCAATTATATTTTTTATAAATACGTTTTAAACAGATTTATGTATTACTTTGTGCTTTCGTTGAATAGTTAATTTTTAGGAAATGTTTTTATGCTTGTACTCTGAATTTTCGTGAAATTTTTGTACTTTTCTACACTTAAGTTAAACTTTGATAATCTGGATGATGTCGAAACCCGAAATAGATACATAACTTTATTTTTAATGTATTAGAGGAGTATTTATTATAAATTTTATAAAATTTCGTCAAAACTGATGACGCAAGGAGCATTTTAAAGACTTGCAAATCTGGAAATGACTCATTTAGAGAAAAAGCCATCTAAAACAATTTTTTTTCACATAAATTTAATACTTACTTTTCTAAAGCCACCACATTTTCATTTTACTTTTCACTATATATTTTAAAGGCATTTTATTCCAATATTTACATATTTTTAAAATGTGAATACACCAGAAAAAAATTCCAAATTTCGCTCGATTTTTGTAATTTTAAAGTCCACCATTCCCTTAAAAAATATATTATATGATCTTATTGTGAACAAAATATCAAAGAATCATTGTGTGATTTTTTTTTAGAATTTAAGTAAAAGAATGATAAGAGACCAATTACAATCAAATTACAACTAGATGTAGCTTAATAAAAAGATTTAAAAATCATCAGACCCTGTATGTGTTTTATTAATACTCTGCTCTAATTATTACTTTTAGAGTTTTGATAGCACAGCGAAACTGAAAATGGACACAGTGTTTCTGATAATATTTATTTAGCAATCACTGAAGTATAAACAAGTAGATCATGACTTCACCCACTCCATTATGATGTGTGATTTTTGATAGCTGTTAAATAAATTATCTGTTGTACATTAATGACGGATTATTTAAAAATTATACAGGTACCATATATTTCATTTCAATTTTTATCTAATTATGAGTAAAATTAATATAGAGAAACAACATGTCGGTATCCTATTTTTAACAGCAATAGGTGGGCATTTTCTATTTAAAATTAGAGCTACAACAAGTTTGTGGGATAATCTCAGATTTTAATTTTATAACTTACTGTTCAGTTAGGAATTTTGCATTTATGACAGCAAATGCTAAAGTACGATTATAACCATCTGAACTCTTTAATATAGTTTGTACCGGCATGTGGATGAATTTATAAATCCTCGCAAACTCATAAACTATTGACATTTTGCATTAATTTTCACGCGAATTCACTCTCCAAGAAACACATATTAAGCAAAAACGGTGATTCCTTTCACGAAAATTGGACAAAATGTGTAAAAAGCAATTCCTAACTATTGAAAGTTTCTTAAAATTGTACGTTCTTATGCTTTCAAAACGCATTTGTACAGTCACGCAAGTTGTGATAAAAGATAATTAAAAAGGTTTTGGCACATTTTAGAGATTTTAAACCATATCAAAAGAAAATCACATCAGTAGCCGAAAGGCAATTCTTCCCACACGAAGTATGTTAAAGAAATTTTTCTATTTTTCAACCTCAATTTCTTAATCTATTAAATGGTTTTGCCGTCTTGCTAGAAATATAATGTATGTAATGACTGTAGTTATTTATAAAGACCCAAATATCTCGTCGATGCAATTTTAGTTTATATAAGAATCTCATCTATTTGATTGTTTCCAAAAAATTTTGTAAACTTGTTTGCAATGAAACTCTATTTTAAATGAAATTTGGGGATGATTTTTGAATATGAATATTTTTATATTAAAACTCACTGGGAAAGGTTACATTTGTAAAGTCAGTATTATACTTTCTATTCCATGTTCTGCAATAAAAATATGCTTTAGGCATAATATCTTAGTGTTTGTTTACATATATGATTATATGCGTTATTTTACTAGAATAGGACAGGATTATCACCGAAGTTTCAATTAATTAATATCAGAACGGAGAATATTAGAACACATATTCTCCGTGTGTTGGGCTCATCTAAGTTCATATCAAGATTCTAGCTCACGAAAATAACTCTTTTCCCAAGTTACCATTATTCATGTCATTAAAACCCCCAATCCTATGGCTTAAAATCTCTTTTAGAGGTTCCTCTTTAAAACTTCAATTAACCTACTGACCTACACGGAGAACATCGGGCGAAGACCATGCTAAGAATCTAGAAAATATTTTTGAAGTAGATGTTAAAAGCTCCGCGAGGTCAATATTGATTGACTTCTCAAGCGACACATATACGTGTTCATTCTGGAATAGATAATTAGATATTTTGCATGATCTTCACGACTTGGGCGTATTTTTGGTACAGCAGCGCGGATATTTCGTTGACGGAGAAATATATCTCAGAACACGCAAGCAAGGATCTTAAATAATGTCTCTCATATGATCAGATGATGTAAAGCCTGTTTAAGGAAGGAGTTATTTTAGAAAATAAATATCTATTATTTTCAGTTCTTATTTTCATTAATAAATTCAATCTAAAAGTAAAGCACCCAGAGAGTCAGAATGTCCCTGATATTCGAATTATATCTGCATAATTCTAAGACTAATTGTATCTCAATTATTGAAAACTCACTAAGTGGACTATCCCGTTTAAGTTACACGATGCTTGGCTGAGACAAAAAGTAGAATCATACTTTGTAAAAGCTGCGTAAAATATATAGAAATTCAGAAAACCCCAGAGAAAAGGGCAAAAATAAAAACTGAATACTTAAGGGGGCACAGAACCTTGAAGCTCGACGAAATTGCAATAAATATGGTCTAATTCTATATATGGTCTAAATATGGTCTAATTCTAACCCCCAAAACTCAAATAACATTAGAAAAAGAAATTTTCTTTCTTTATACATGAAAAGTATATATCTTTAAATATGTCATATGTAAAAATGGATATATTAAATCTATAAATAATTTTCAAATTAGTAGTCTAGAATTTTATATGATTAACTGGTGATTAAAAATCATAAAGTACTGTGCGCATCATAAAATTGAGATATATGCTTACAGAAAATAATTAATGGTCAGAGTACACTTGTAA
The DNA here is from genome assembly GCA_907164885.2 of Dolomedes plantarius. Classification (NCBI taxonomy): domain Eukaryota; kingdom Metazoa; phylum Arthropoda; class Arachnida; order Araneae; family Dolomedidae; genus Dolomedes; species Dolomedes plantarius. The sequence goes on from OU015494.1 coordinate 162,493,284, forward strand.
TATATTTACATGTAATATAAAACCAAATAAATTGTAATAAATATTATTTAAATTAAAAATTGCGCATAAAATTGGAAAACTTCAAAACTTATCACAATTATTTGCATAATTTTCCCACATAATAAAAAAAGTATTCAAAAATTGCACATTTTTCTGGTTTTAAAATATAGAGTGACGTGAATTATACCTATGAGCGTAGTTTTATCAGTTTCCTATTGATAGTTCAAAAGTAATGCCGCACACAAACTCAAAATCAGCAATTAATCATATAAAATTCTAAACTTCTAATTTGAAAATTATTTATTGATTAATAATTTTCATTTTTATATATGACATATTGAAAGATGTGTACTTTATATAGACTCATGGACAAAAAAATTAGCGCACCAAGAAATAATTGCGGGATCGTAACGAAACTTGCAATGAAGGTACATATCGGGGAGATATGCAAATGATTAGAAATGCAGCGTGATTGCGCATTACGTATAGCCGGTAGAGGGCGTTGAACATCGTACTCTGTGGAGTATAAAACAGGTAACCAAAGCTTGTTTGAGTGTGCTGAATCATTTACAAAGGAAGAGCTGAGATAGACATGCCATTACGCCGTGTTCGAAGACAATATAAGCAGTTGTCGCAGTTTGAGAGGGGGAGAACCGTCGGGATGATGGAAGCTGGGTGGTCAGCTAGGCGAGTAGCACGTCAATTAGGCCGCTCTGATTGTGTTGTGAGGAGGTGTTGGGACCAGTGGACCCGAGAGATGTCATGTACACGAAGACCAGGCTCAGGACGCCCTCGACAGACCAGTCGTCGAGAAGACCGCCACATCGTAAGAAATGCACGCGTACAGCCAACTGCTTCATCGGCCGCCATCCAGGCACAGGTAGCACCTTCACTAGGGGCCTCTGTGTCTTCTCGAACCATACGAAGGCGCCTGGCTGAAGGACAGTTGGTATCGCGGCGCCCATTACGTGTGCTGCCCTTGACGCCCACCGATCGACGCCTCCATTTGGAGTTTTGCCGCGCACGAGGAAACTGGACTGCAGCGGATTGGAACCAGGTCGTCTTTAGCGACGAATCCAGATTCAATCTCGGCAGTGATGACAATCGTGTTCGTGTGTGGAGAGCCCGTGGTGAACGCTTCAATCCTGCCTTTGCTGTACATCGACACATCGCTTCAACAGCTGGTGTGATGGTATGGGGTGCCATTGCCTACAATACACGGTCACCCCTAGTATTGTTCCGTGGCACCATGACAGCCCAGCGGTATGTTCATGAAATCCTGCAACCACATGTGTTGCTACTCATGCAACGGCTCCCAGGAGCCATTTTTCAACAAGACAATGCTCGGCCTCATACGGCAAGGGTGTCACAAGACTGTCTCCTCACTGTTACTACCCTTCCTTGGCCTGCCCGATCCCCAGATTCGTCTCCAATCGAGCATATCTGGGATCATTTGGGACGACGAGTTGGGCATCCCACGAGTTTGAACGAACTAGAGGCAAGGTTACAGAAAATATGGAACGAAATGTCTCAAAACATCATACAGAACTTGTATGACTCAATGCCCGATCGTATCGCATCGTGCATTCGCGCTAGAGGGGGTCCAACGGAGTATTAACTCCTCCGTTCTTTTGCCTTTTTCTCTGAAATAAATTATCCTTTTTCTTTGATTTTCTTATCATTTACTTATATCAAAGTAGTCATTACGTATGTAAAATTTCGTTTCATTTTGACGACTCCTTCTTGGTGCGCTAATTTTTTTGTCCATGAGTGTATATAAAGAAAGAAAATTTCTGTTTCTAATACTATTTGAGTTTTTGGGGTTAAAATTAGACCATATTTATATGGTCATTATAGTCATTTCGTCGAGCTTCAAGGTCCTGCGCCCCCCCCCCCTTTAAATAATTTTATTGGCCTTATATGATATTAAATTATTGGAAAAATGAACGAAACTTTAGTTTTCTTACAGATCGATGTATATGAAAGAGAAGAAAATGTGCTTGTAATAAAAAAAGAAAATTCATTGAGCTGCATTAAGTACTGATTGCATTTTACCGGGTCAATAGAAACTTTAATTATGTAATGTGACAGATCTGTTACAAAGTATAAAAATATGTGCACATTTTTCTTAAGCATATGGAAACAATAAAATAGAAAAAAAACTGCAACAAAATTTTTCAGTAAATATCATTAGAAATAGGAACTTAACGTAAAAAATTAAATAATCTCTGGAAACTCTAGGATAGAAATTTAAAGGAAATTATTCTTGGATATTCCTTCAAACCTACTAAAAGTTTGCTAATAGTTATGGAGAAATCAGTTCTTTGCATCAAACAGAAGAGCATTTGATGTGACTATCGAGCTTAAGGATTAATCTTTATGATATTCTGAAGATCATGAAGATTTGATGTGAAAATTGAAATTCACAAATGCTGTAGTGATAATTTTTGGGTTAATCATGGTTGCTTGTGTCGGATTTTGTAGTTTATCCAATAAAATTCTTATTTGCTTCAAATGCCGATGATCATTTGATGCGAATGTTTTACAGAAAATTCTGAAAATATGATATTTGCATTAAAGGTGTTTTGTTTGATGTGAGAGAAATTATTTCTTTTGAGTTTTGTAGCAAAAATTTACTTCTATGTTATAGATTACCAAAAATTCGCCTTTGATTCTTATAACCGTAAAATCAGTAATTAGAGCCAAAAATTTAATTTCTTCAACAATAAAATATCTACAAAAACACATGAATATTTCATTAATGATTTTACCTCTTGATGGGTTATTACATTCAATGTACGATGTCCTTATATTCCATTTCCTCTTTCCTATCCCTTTAGTATTAACAGTAAGATGCACTGGTCCAATACCGTTGTCAACATTAATATACACTGAAATAACACAAATCATATTAGTAAGAATTTCTGTTAAATACAACAGAATAAAACAATTAAATATAAAACCAGAGAATAAATATAGGTTATGATGTAATGCTTTACACTGATTACCAGAAATTATGCTCGAGCGAATATTTCTGAGAAATTTTCCCACATAAATGGTGTTCTTCTTTATTATATTATGGTAAAATGACAATGAACGAGTACTCTATTTACTGACATGTGTGTGTTTGTGTGTGTGTGTGTATGTGTGTGTGTGAGAGAGAGAGAGAGAAAAGAATGGGAAAGATACATAAGCACCCTTAATATCTAATTGAAAACAATATATAGTATTTTATCATGTTACTACAGGTACATGGATTTAAAACAATCGATAATATGCTAAAAAACCTTCCTTAAAATCACCAATAACAGAAAAAAATACCATTTCTTTCATTTATCATAAAATATGTTTTGGGGAGATTCTTAGTAGAAGTCCAAGAACCTGTTCTTTAGTTCTTTACAGCTACTATTTCCAGGATTCTGGTTTTGATTCCTTGTTAATTACTGCAATGATTTATATTACATTGAAACTCACGCTATAATTTACCACATGGTTCACACATTTGTTTAGATCGCTCAAAATGAAGATCAAAGATCAAACCCTAATTTTTTCCCCACTTTATGGACGGATAAGTTCTTTTTATAAATCGTACATAATCCTTTGAGTGTGCACGGAACATATTTCTCAAAGTGTGCGCGGCCGCTCCCAGGGCGTGCCTCTGCAAATAACAATACGCCATTCGGCTAATAACAATAAAGCCCCAAACTAAATTTTTCTTTCTTTTTTTTGTACCTCTATATCCTCATATTTATATTTATACTATTAAGTGGAAAGTAATCTAGTTAGAAATCTATTTAAAAAAATTTCTGTACTGTACAATGGTTGGATCATAATAAGGGCGTCGTCGGAAATAGTCTGTAGATCTAGGGAGCCGCGGGTCTAAAAAGTTTGAGAACCACTGCTTTAAGAATATTATAAAGGCATGGGTCTTTGCCATTCAGTTTTTAGTGATTAATTCTCGCGGTTCGTCCTGATTGTGTCTTTGGGCACTGCCGAGGATCTACATTGTGAGCATGCCAAAGTTTGGCATCTAAATTCTCGTGTCGGCATATGACCGCCGGTCTAGGCAAAAAATAACTATAAATTAAATAATATTTGAGAACAGGATCACGGAACTTTAAAGCTGCCTGCTACAGAATCAGAACATAATGGAAGTAAAACAGAAAACAGAATTTTTACCATGCTGGCCAGTATTTCGTCCACAAATTTCTGGAATTGGGGTGTTGAGGTTGTTCCCCGAAACGCTGAACTTATCGTCTAGGCAGTTGCCTTCAGTAGGTCGGGCCACTTCAAAGTCTAGGAAATCGAGACGAACCTGGCAAATATGTACTTTGTGAGGACGCAGCAATGTCAAAGTACATGTTGTATCACCAGACTCCATGATTTCTTTAGGATAACCAGGATTCGTGAAATGGGTGATATTCTGTCTTGTTGCTACACCACACGACCGTTGAACTGAAAATAGTAATAATAATGAAAGAGTAGTTTGGACAGTTAAAATAATTAGAAACAACAGATAATTTGTAATGCGAGGAAAGCTCTTTTCCTGTTGGAAATGTATTATGATTTTTAGAGGTGTAATACAGCTTTAAGTGTTATTTTAATTGAAAATTCCTAAGGTAGTACACGGATGAGTGATATGTATTTGTGCTCATTGATAAAAAAATGCGCATTAGACTTTTAAAATCTGTTAGCTAAAACAAGAGATGCTGTTGCAAAGAGGATGCAGTCATCAACATCTTACAATAGATGCTGTTAGCAACAGGATTGTGCACCAGATCTGTCTAGTACACCAATGAAAAGATTAAGAAGGAGATTCTCTTCATAGATAATGATCGCGACACATATCTCGATGATCGAGTTTTAATCTAGAGGAAACAGCGAAAATTTTTCATTTCAGAAATGAATTTATAATAATGTACCTTGGAGTTTTCTTGTTATAGTAGCATTATGCGTACATTAAAATTTTCTGAAAACTGCAGTTTTATATCTAGATTTGAAAATAAAGTATTTGCGATGTACTCATGTTATTTGTATTATTTGTAATAAATAGAAAAGAAATTTCTTGCAAGAGTCAGAAATATTGTGTTTGGGGGAAACTTTTTTAGGCTATCAACTTTAAACAACGGATGTTCTTTCTTCTCTTTAGTAGATAAAACTTAGACCGCGTTTTGAAGAATTCTAGTTTTCTTAGTATTGTAACCATAAATTGCAATATTAAAAGCAGATGGGGAGGGGGGGGCTTTTTAATTACTTGTCAATAACCAAGTTGCCAATTTTGCTAACAATCAGATTGTGAGAGTCCTGTTAGATCAAATGTTTAAATCTGTTGGGATTTATTTTCATATTCATAGATGCTTAAAAACAGTTTTTACAGGCTAGAAACACTTTTGAAATACGATCATAAAATGAAAATATAAAAATTTAATAAAATTTACATAAGTTGCACCAATATAATTTACACGAGATTTGCTTCTACTACTTTAAACATGTTCACCCAGTGTTTACTTACATACATATATTGTACTACTATATGCTACTGTACTAATAACTAAGACGTATACATATATTTTGGACTAATACACATATTTTCATGGATTTGGTTTTTTAATGCAACAGAGACTCGACATAACTTTGTTGACTTCGTCAGAATACACTGTCTTTTGTAAAGCTTATATCAAAGGAGAACATTTTGTTATTTCAACAAATACCTCATTACAAATACGAAAACAGTGATAATTTATGTGTGTGTTGTGGGTATCAACAACTGAATTTAATTTTCCTGAATAAATGTCTTACATCATCTGTCATCATCTTACCTCCAGCTGGTTATACGTATAAATCAATAAATTATGAAAACCTCTCTATATATCGTCTTTATCTGTAATATAACAACATGCATATAAGTAATTTATAACTAACAACTGTATATTACTTCCGAAAATTTTGGTTTAATTATATGTTAAATATTGTATTCCATTACACAAACAACGAAAAGACTTTCATATAGATTTTTACTTATAATGTTAGAAAAAATCGGATGTGAATTAATTTTAATACCTATTCAAAAAAACATAGAGAACTCATTTTAAATTATCCCTTTTCAGCAGCGAAGATAAGACTAGAAAATGAAGCATAAAAATATTACTGCGTGGAACAACCCATATATGGGCATCGCTTACTACTATGCGTTTTCATTTTTCCGCTAAGCACAGCTTCTCCGTATCACAGACCACCTATAATATTTTGTTTTTCGTGGCACTATTTTTTTAGCTCCTCGTGGCGTAGGTTCCTAAAGATCTTTTTTCTCATCACGAGTGTTTCTTGTCGTGGCTCACTAACATACGTAGGTTATCAGGTGACCCCACTCCAGTCAACATGAGGGTCATATCAAGGTATCTGACAGACTCCACTGATGCTAAATGCGGCGTAAAAAAAAGCAATAAACGATGAAATATTAGCTTCCTTTAAAACATACCAGTGCCAGAGGGAAAACAGTGAGGTTCCATTAGGGGAACTTAGATAAATGTTGGTAAGTTGAAAGGAAACGAGATAGCTGGGGGTTTTATCGAGCGCACATATTTCGGCAAGTCCCATTTTGTTCATCTACAAGAGTCGCCGCAAGGAACTACTTATAGCCAAGCTTCAAAATGCATACATTTTAGCATTTATTATCAGTTCATTAGGACAAAGCAAAGATAATTTAAGGAAGGCATTTTTTTTCCTATGTAGGAAATATTTAGCTAAAAAATTATTCCACACCAAAGCTATGTACGAAAACATGTCGTTTCATTCTTGAATAAATGAAAATACAACTTGGAGTAATAAACCTAAAAAAAATCTTGATTATGGTAAATTCAATTTCAAAATTTATTTAAATATGATCCCAAAACTTTAATATAGGGTTTATTTATAAAATAAATTTTTTTGGCACCGAATCTCCTTAAATTAGTACCTGGTTCTAAATTTTATAATAAAATTCAAAGAAACGTTCTTCACACCCGTCTATCAGAAATACAGTTAGAGTTATATTTAGATTATTAGCGGGCACAACACTTTCAAATAACTCACAATGAAATTTTATAGCAAGTTCAAATATCCCGTAAGGTATCAAAGAAGTTTATAACCTCAGTTCTTCTTCAGCTTTCTGCGTTTATAATTATGAGAAATTAAAATTTTCCTTAATGGTGAATGTGTCGAGGTTGAAAAAAGTTCATATAGCATGTTATATAAAAGTTTTTGAAACAGAATTTCAAAATGTTAACAGGTACTGTGTGTATGCATTTTACCTGATAAGTGTTGAAAATTATTTCTCTCATTTTTTAACCATATCCTCATAACGTCAGAAATTAATAAAAGAAAAAAATCTGAGATTAAGAAATGACATATTTAAAAAATATATTAAAGTATTCTTTTAGTAATGGCATTGGATATGTCGAAGAACGTTTTTACAGATTTGGAGAATTAGAATAATAACAAATGAGCCTTATTTAGCATTTTAGTATCCTTCCTCGGATACGTACTTATAATTCTTTTTTTTTTTCTATATATATATATGAAACGATAAACCTTTCCCTTCATTAACTTTGTCTTACCGCAACAGAACATTATCCCTCAATTTGATTTTGATCTAGATATACCAAATAAAGCTATTAGTTTTCCCCCTAAAAGCCACGTGCGGACAACTGTTATACAAAATCGAATGCCGTGGAACATTCGAAAACCATCACCCCATATGACACGTTAAAGTCAAGTGTCAATTTTTAACCAATTAAAAGTCCAGTGCGCCCGTACGCAGGGCGTGAACCTAGGGTTTTCACGGTCTTCTGTGTTCTGCTCGAGTCCGACAAACATGCACAACTTTTAGCTCTACGTTCTTTTGTTTTATCCTGTGCTGTTCTGGCAGCCTCCGGACTGTTCTGAATGAGGTATCCTGTTAAAAGATGTCCAGCAACATTTCCAAGAATAAAAAACTGTACTATGACCAAACCGACTCTTCTTTCCTGGCGTCGGATCTTAATTTCTCGCCATAGTGACTGCCTCCACTCGCCGACCACTTCCATCGCCTAATGCTCCGGTAACGACTACCCATGGTTCGACTTCACCGATCAGGTCTCATTCTTACAAGAATTTAGTAATCATTTCATATATATATATATATATATATATATATATATATATATATATATATATATATATATATATATATATATATATAATTCCTCTTGCTAAAACGATAGTTCCTTTAATTATTGTCTATGTCACTCTCGACAGCCCTCATTATAGGTGAATTCCTTATTACTGAGAAAATATGACCGAATCTGTTATATTGATAAAATACATGTTCCCTGTTCCTTTTTGACTAGAGAAGACTAATGAATAATATGTTATATAAGAATAATTGCGTACTGTAACGCCTCCCGTACAATAGCGAATATTTTGTGCGTAGAAATTCCGGGAAAAGACCCCTAACCCACGGCTTGTGCACAATAATTGACTCAAGCTACCTTTGCCGTGAGCAGACCGACTGTCGCTTGTCAACATCAAAGGCCAAACGCACTAATGGCCCCGATTATCTTAGCACGTGGGAATTTCGAGAAAGACCACCCAGCGTGTAGCTTGTGAACATAGTGGATTCAAGATACCTTTGACGAGTGGAGACGGACTGTCGCCCGTCAACATAATGGGCCGGACACGCTTAACAATGGCACGCGAGACAGGGGGGCCAGACACAAAGGGAAGCTACAGACAGAAGGCGTTTCCCAGACCTACCCCCGAACGCTTCGCGGAGGATATAAAAGTCGCCAAACGCGAGTGGAGTTAATCAGTGATCCAGTGATTGACGAATGAAGAGAGTTAGACACAGTATCCAGAGTCGGAGTAGAACCGAAGCCGAGATGCTGCCAAATCGTCTGACTGACCTTCCTCGCTGAGTCTGTGAACCCACGAATTTAATTTGTCTTATATTGTATATTTGAATATAGCCTATATTTAATCGAGAAATGCAATTAAAGCATAAAATACAAAAGGCTAGCAGTATATTTATTTAAGGAAAAGTGCTTACAGTACTTACAAATGCAGCAAACACCAAATCCTGAAGCGCATGTTCCAATTTGAGTCCCGTGCAAACGAACACAATCGTTCAGCGAAAAACAAACTCCAGTCATTTGACCGTTGGGGGATGAGCATGGTATATTTAGGAAACGGACTATCGTAAAAACAGAACGATCTGCAAAAGGAAAAACAAAAAGGATTAATGTACACCGCAACCACAAACCACACATTAATACATCTTGTGTGTATATATACATATCTGAACATGTAAATAATAAGCTATTCTTTATTTAGCTATTATAGATAATTTCAAAATTTAAACATTATTTAGATATTGGTACATCTCTGGTAACAAATAATACTTTTCCCTTTCCGAAACTCTTCTTTTACTCTAAAATAATATTATAGTATAAAATTATATGCAACAAAAAATTAAATTGCAAACATGAGTATCACAGTAATGTTTAATTTATTTTAAGAAATAAGGCAAAATTTAATGTCCAGGTCAATGAGTATGAGTTGGGAATATATTTTTTTAATATAGCATCCCACGTTACAAAATTATGTATATGTTTCAACTAAATTTAAATAATTAATACTGTTATAAATTTTCGGTAGATGTAGGCCTCTTTCCGAAAGAAATTTAAGGTCAACAAAAAACGTCTCTCTGAAGAGCATTTACTATAATACATGAAATGATTTACTTGAGGATCCGTAAATTAAGAAAACATAACTTTTTCAACTTATAAAGCTTACAGATTGGCATTGCTAAAAATTAAAATTCACTTATGCCAAAAATAATTTTTTTTTCTTTTCTATTGAATTTATTGCAAAATTTATGCCATTATTAATTTTTCCCTAATTCTGAAATATCACTACACTCCAAATATTTGTTTCCAGAAATGATCTGTCACTACGCTTACATTATCTTCGGATGACATAACGACTTCAGAAGTATCTGTTAACCATTTTTAATATCAATAATATATACTCCTTTGAATAATCTTGACTTCAGATTTTCCTCGTTCTGTGTTAACAAGACTACCTGGGTGCTCCCGTTATAAGCTCGGTATAAACAGGACGCAGCGTCATCCCCTTTACTTTTTTCTAAAAATCCAATATCCAGTACTAAAGTGTGTTACAGTGTTTCCAATACAGGAATTTCCGAATTGTTTTTGAAATAACGGGCAAGCAGCCTTTTGAATCACTTTCTTCAGTCACTTTGAATCACTTTCTTTTGAATCACTTTGTACAGAGCTTTGTACATTTACGCTAGAATTTCATTCACTTCTCCGATGAGTTGCAGTTCAAAAATCTTATATCAGCGGACAATCCTTTGGATGTGTTGTTACTGCAGAAAATAATTTTGAACCACGATTACAACTGTCGGGACTAATACACTAACAAAGATTTTCTTTCCCGAAATAAAAAATCTTAGAAGCCTTTTTTTTTCTAAAGACATTAATTACTTCGATGTTTAGTTAATAGCAGTGTCAATAATTATCCGTTATTAAACTCGAAATACCTAGTGCCTTTCTAATTATGAGCTGATGGGTCAACTTACACTAACCTGTAAAATAACTAAATAGCTCTACCACGCAAGTAATCCACTAACGAGATTAACTGTTTTGCATGAAAGTGTT